>OMLF01019976.1:0-25669 GCA_900302615.1 Holocentrus rufus
TTAATGTAAAGAGAAAACTGCTCAAGAACAGTGATTGTCCTCAACAGTGCAGTGAACCCTGAACAGGTTTTACAAAGATGCAATTTTTTTCCCAAATAGGTAAAAATTGGAAACAGTCTGAGAAAAAATTGCGTGTGCGAGACCTGTGAATATTTAAGTTTTCACAGGCGGGCCCCCACTACTGGAGGGAAGACTTTTAAACTTAATTGTCACTTACTGACCTACTGACTTTTTTCAGAACTAACCAACTGGAGCCTCCTATTGGTGACAACTAATCATTACTAGTGACGAGGTCTGGCAAGCATGACCTGGATGTTTCTAGAGGCGTGAGCCTGTAGATTAGAGGCTGCAACCATAAATATTGTTATTTTTTGCCCTCTAATGTCTGCTTATATGACCTCTGACCCTTATATGACCTCTGTCACATCATTAGTGGCTATCTGCTTGTTCGTACTGATTCCCTGACGACTTGTTCCCCTAGCAACTATCCTAAGAATATGGTAAACAACACTGTTTTGTTGTTGCGCTGTGTGTTTTGCAGTGATGTGGTTTGAGGATGAGATGTTAAAAAACATTTTTTCATACATTTTTATTCTAAACTGCTCAGTATCCATGTATTGATGCAATTAAAATGTTATGGTGAAACTTAAACACTGAACATGCTTTTCTTTTATCAAACCAAGTTGTCTCGACCTCCATTTCACTCTCCATCATTTCTAATCAATACAGAGAAAAAATGAAAATAGCCTAAGGAAATGATAAGTACTGTATAGTGCACCAAGAGAAATTGCTTTTCCCTTTTGAATTTGTATGACCTTCATTACCCTCCTGCCAGTCAATGGGAAAGACTTTGATTGACTTCGAACAGAGTGCAGGGATGTGTACATGTACACACACACGCACACACACACGCACACACACACACACACGCACACGCCTACAAGCATATGCGTGTACTACAAGATCTAACAATGAAATTTTGACAATTGGACAATTCCTGGGCTAATTCAACACATCCATCATTTAAAGCATCAGTTCCCAACTCTGGTCCTAGTTGTTTTCATTCTAGCTGTCTAATTACAGAGTACAGATTTCAACCTTCAGCAGGCAGGCATACACACACACACACACGCGCACGCTCACACACACACATACACACACTGACTGTACCTTGCAAATGGACACTAAGGGCAGTGATCCAGGCTCTCAATCTAGTTGCATTCACATCTGTCACATCTTTTTTGCTATTTATTAACCCTGTTTAACTTTGCTCAAGCTGCTATGCCAATGCAACTGAGTGAGCAGCTATAGCATGTTACATTTAGTCTACTTTTCCACATTCATGAGGTGTTGTGTCATGCACGTTGTATGTCAATCTTATTTTTTATTTACAGTTACAGTTACAGTTGACATTTGGCAGATGCTTTTATCCAAAGCGATGTACATTTATTCATTTATTTTTAAGGATGGCAGCACTAATCAACCAGGTCAAATTCCCCATGCATTGTACTTGGCATTTAAAATGGAAGGAATATGGGGATCAAGAATCAATACTTGTGCCAGTCTGTCAGATTCAGAACCAGTGAATCAATAAAGAGCAACTATGCTCAGTGTGTATTCAGATATCTGCGTAGAATTTGGTATCCAGAATCAGTGCTGATTATGTCAAGGCTTCTTGTTGGTTGGAAACAAAATACCAATGAGCTCCTGGACAAATGCTGCTGTCAGTCACTGTAAGGGGGCAACTGCAGCACCTGCAACTCCAACATTGCAATTTTAAGCAATAAAGTGTTTTTAGCAGATTTAGCAAGTGTGGCATTTCTCGGTTATGACGTGAGCAATCAATTTGTCAGAGTGAGTCACATTTTCTAAATAGTTGCTATCTGATTTTGGAATTCCACTGTCCTTATTTTGTCCTGTGTTGGCCTCACAGTAAATAAATAAAATGATAAATGCCACTTATAAAAATAACAGTGTTATTTTTTTATTTGATCTATCCAGTTTCAAATTCTTCAAATTATGTTGCGTTTCAGGCTTCACTGTCCTCTGTGTCTCCTCCTACATATGTCTACATGTACATGGTGAGGTGCACATGAAGCAGACCTGCCCCTGAGTTTTGCAACCAGTAGCACTAATTGGTGTCATACAGGGTGTAGTGGTGGCCCAGTTTCACTTTGTTTTGTTTTTGTCTTTTTTTTTATTTTTTTTTTTTATGGCCAACTATGGTAGAAATGGTATCACCAAACCTCTGCCAGTGGGCGTACACAAACCTCTACTGCTGTACAGACCAATGTCCCGCCCAACACTAAATACAGTCACTCTCCATTACAGCAGTGAAGTAGAGTACCAGTAAGAGTATCGGCATCCTTAAGAGGCATTCATATTGGTAATGTGTAGCTCATCACTTGATAATGTCGACAAGATGGGCTCAATAAGAAGATTTCTTATCTCATTTTTCATTCACTTGCCTGTTGCAAGCTACCATTATGTGGTTTCGGTACATATCATTTTGTGTGCATGCATGCCGTGTCTTTAATGGATGGAGGAACGGCTTATCTGTTTACCGATTAATCAAGTCAATGACAATGTTCATCTCCAAAGGGTCTGGTTGATGATGAGATAATTGGATTCTGAATGATGGGTGTGAGGAAAACATTGGTGATCAAGAACAGGCCTTGCATAGATGGAGCTGTATACTTTTTGTAAACTGTTTGGATGCCAAATTGGATGCCCAAGAAAAAATTATTCCTGTTTATAAACCTATTTATTCTTCTATATTTCTATCAAGTTTAGACCAACCCTTTGTCCCAGAATTACCCCTACAGATTGCACTAAACAAATGACTAGGACTAAAACAGAATAGGACTTAGGACTTAGTTATGGTGTTTCCTACACAAACTCTCTGCAAGGAATTGAACCTCCTTTCAGTTTTTGTTCATGATATTGGAGCCTCACACTGAAATATTTTTAGTTTTGTGCACAGATGAGTAGACTATTAAGATGGTGAACCTGAATTTAAATCTGAAACTGAACCTATACATTCCAAGGATTTCAAATATTCATTTTAATTTGTTTGCAGAAGTTTAGCGAGGCCTATATTTTAGTTCAAGGCTAGTTTAAATTTTACCGTCAATTTGGAAAAATCAAAACAGTTATTGTTGCTCAGCTGTAGGTTGTTCCATAATCTTAGGTGACAGATCACCTTATGTTTGAAAAGACCAGGACATTGACGGAGAGATAAGATCTGTCAGATAAAGTATCCCATTTTAATCAAATCACTGTCTTTTAATAAGCTCCATTTTGTTATGTGCATGCACACGCATTCCTAATATGTCCCCCCTTCCACATAATGTGCCTGCATGTTGTCTGAATTCACCTGCTGTGAAGCTGCTAATGGGTTAGAGTGTCTCTGGAGCTCTTTCTTAAGAACAATTAGAACCAAATTTGTGACTTTTCATGCAGGTAGAACCAATGAGTAAAAATATAGATATTATAGATAATAGATAAGTAATAGATAAATGTGTCAGTGTCTTTCAACAAGAAATAGTTCCCAAAAAGACCCATAAGACCCTTTGCCCATAAGAGCTGTGGTTTATGTCGGGTATCTGTGTCATTGTTTTTACAAGGAGGTGCTGGCATTGAGTTTTTCACGTGTATTTTTGACAGTTTGAGCTCCATAAAACAATACCCATCCAGCCCCATTGGGGTGAAGGGAGACAGGGAATGTCGCAGCAGATGGGAGATCACATAGAAACTATCTGGATGGGTAGACTGCACTAAGAGAAAGTGGGATAGCAGGTCGGTAGCAGCTTGTCTCTGTTGAGAGCATTTGTTGTAATGCAAGTGTTGCGAGGGGTGACAGCAGCCAAAGTAATTGCAGTGTGAATTTAATGGGCGCTTGACACCAACTGAAGGCATACATGGAGTTGTCACAGATAGCAGGCGAGCTCTCAAGAACCCTGAGCACAGGCAGAAAACACAAGGACATGCTGAAAGAACAAGCTACGAAGGTAAAGGAGAGAGAGAGAGATTATTATTGGATTTTCCACCCCCTTCCTGGTGCTAGAGAATGCAGTTTGGGCTTTTCAGTGGAACAACTCAAATACTGCACTCCGTTACTGTCCAAGAAGGTTTATGATCAGCGTTTGGAAAATCTCTGGATCGGAACTTCAATTACAGATGTGTCGCGCATCAGTACTTGGTATCAGCACATACTCAATATTTAATAACCAGGTTCAGCACTGGAGACAAAACAATCTGGACTGGGACGTCCCTACGTAGCACAGCTCATTCCAGTCCTCCCCACTGTATCACAGTCCATTAACTTCAAATCCATTCCATTCCATTCAGGCTTTGGCAAAATCCAAGAGGATACGCCAGCATGTACAGTAGCCTGTCTGTTGGCCTGGGTTACACAGAAATACCCTTTGAACCTAAGGCTGCGGCCACACTGATCTGTCACTGTATAGAAATCAATCAATCTGAATGGCTTTTAATATTGAAATTCCTTTTACATAGTACATAGAATATCAGAACAAAAAAATTTGGCCGTGGCTAAAAATATGATGATATCTCCTTCAGTTCTAAAATGTTCAGCCTCTCAGACACAAATTCAACATGTATGGTTGCAACATAAACATAAAGAAAAATCTTCGTTGAAAAACAACTAAAAACAGACGTTAACATACAAATATGATGGATCAGTGTGACTGCAGCCTAACAGACCTGCAAGGCCTGCATCGCCCCGTAGGAGGCTAATTGATTTAGTTCAGAGGAGGTAGAGCGATTGCTGCCTCTGCTGTGGGCTAATGCTCATTGCTTACTGGAGCATGTTCTAAGCAGTAGGTGAGCAGGGATGTAATGTGTTTATTTGCACATCAGTGGAGAGAGGTAGGGGACTGATGGAGGGGTAAATGGATGGATGAATAGACCAGGAGTCAGGGGATCTATTGGGGCTGTTGCAGCTTTACAGAGCACTTAAACATTAAGGGTTACAATACTGCAAAGTCCTCCTCCACAGACAAAGACCTCAGGTGATCCGATCCAAAGTGGACAGCTCTAAGTACAGGTGTGAACAGGATTCAATGTGTCCTGGAGATGCATTGTCATCTGATCAATCAGACCACCTGAGAGGTGGTCAGGGATGCTTTGGGCCACATAGTATTTGCGGTGTGAACGCTAATTCGTCCCGATGTGTGTCAAGCAACACTGGAAGATCCCTTGTTGCTTAGTGGAAGAAAGAAGCACCTGATGGAGCAGGCTGTCGCTGGCAAAGTTCAAATTTGAGAGATTGTTTTTGTGGTGGGATGGCAGAGTCTTTATTGGGTAATCCTAAAAATAGATGGGTTATACACAACAGCTCCTTTAATGGGTGAGAGATAAGGAATAGGATGGGTGAGGAAGATTGGGAAGATAGGGGACAGCATGGAATATGGAGGGGAGGAGGTGGAGTGAGGTACAGACAAATCAAAGTGAGAAAATAAAGTAATTCGGACAGATCTGAGGTTTATCACAAATCTGGTCACAAATGGTCACTGGAGACGCATTTGAGGCACATGATGATGCCAGGTGTGCACAGCGATCAGTCTCGACTGTCCACTTTTGATCGGACCACCTGAGATGTTAATACCAAGTCTGAGCAGAGCTACAAGGACAATCTTTGTGACGGTTCGACTGTTTCAGGGTGAACTGCCTTTAAACTGTCTCATTACCAAGCAGGCGCTGCCAACGGCATTGACTCAGTTCAGCTCATATTTACAGTCAGCAAGCAGTCCAGGATGCTGTTGTTTGATTTAGTGCAATAAAGTTTTCAATGAACTTTGCTGTGCAAATACTGAATAATAGATAGAGTGTGGCTGCACTGTGTTTGGGATAATGAAACCATGAAATATAGATTTGAACAGTCAATATGATTTTAGAACTTGTATCAAAGTTGAGCATCAAGGTTAAAGTGCCTTCCTTCAAAAATTGATAGTGGGTACACATGGAGAGAATAATGGCAACTGACCATATAATAATAATCAACCAGAATAATCGTCAATATTTATTCAATGATAATATATTATGCAGTGTGCATTCAAACAGATTTCATGAATGGCCTTCGTTTACAATGTTCAATTCATGAAATGGCAAAGAGCGACATTGAAAGGCTCAGGGGTTTATCATCTCTGTGTGCCTGAGAGCGTGGCCACTAGGTGTTTATCTCAGGCTGTGTGGGTTGGATGGTTCAAGCACACACAGAATCACACACTCGTATATGCAGCAGCACCATCTGCACCACCCTCCGCCCATGTAACCACCCACACACACATACACACACACACGCCCATACAAAGGCAGGCATAGACAAACACAAGATGCCAAACATTTCCTCTAGTGAGCAACCGGCACCGGAAGACATGTAAGGGACTTTCCATAGTCATGTCGGTTTATGTTGACTGATTCCTGGTGTTTGCGTGTGGAGTGAAGAGGTGCTGAGGGGAGTTAACCACTGGCACAGTGACAATGTCTGTAATTCCAACCTCTGGGTAGAAACCTCTGGACTCATCACAGAAGCTGGGAAGGATAATCTCTGCTCTACCGTAAGCGGATAGGAAAGGGAACAGATTGCTGAAAAGGGGATGATTTCGCCTGTCTGCTCTGTCAGTGTATGCAGTCTGGTTATCTTTTTCTGAAATCTCGCTTGTTTGTTATTCCTTTACATTTCACGTGGAATAAAAATCACTCTCTGCTAAATGCAGCCCACCTCTCCCACTTTTCTTTTGTCAACCTCTCCAGAAATAAATCCTTTTCTCTTTGTCTTTGTCACTGCCAAAAATGTTCATCGTAGCACGACATTGCATCTTAAAAGCTTGTTTTTATGAAAGAAAATGAAAAAGTCTGCCAATGTAGTGAGACACTTCCACTTGTTACCGATGCCGTTTCAGGTTTTTCACAGTTCTAGTTAATACTCATTTTGAAACAAAGCAGAACAAGGCAGGTCACTCGTATCAAGAAAGTGTTAGTCTGCCTTTTTTAAAAACAATTTTTATGTGCATTGTCAGACTTTCACTTGTTCTAAGAAAAATAAGATGTTGAGACTCACACCTGTTAAGATATTTTTTTGCAGTGCACTGCACAGTGAGCTGATAAGGAACAGCTGCTGAAAATGAAGACTGGCAGCTCTTTCCATCTATGTGGTCTGTCCTTCTTTGAAGATCTTCCATTTAACCATTTACATATTTTCAGCCCCCTGGGAATTTTCCTCTTTTTATTCTATGTGCAACCTCCATACTCTTCTATACGCTATAAATCAGCATTTCCTCTCCTCAAGTCTTAGCCAATGGAATGAGATCGCTACATGTGGAGGGAAAAACAGAAAAAGAGCAGGAAGGAGGAATCAAGGCGGGGAAAGCAGCGTTTACATCTTCAAAAACAGCTACTAATATCTCCCTCCTTCAACACTTTCCGTTTTAAAAATATATTCCAGTTATCATCACATCAAAGCATTTAACTATAGAGAGACAATCTTTCCACCAATCTGTTTTTCTACGGCCACTTCTCTATGATGCTCTCCTCATTATGTGCACGGCCTCTGGAAAGTGGAACAAGTCCAGTGCAAATCTAGGACACCTGAGAAGCCCTGCACTGAGAGTGGACTTGGGATGAGCAGATTCACAGATTATATGTCACAGCCTGACGTGTGTGTGTGTGTGTGTGTGTGTGTGTGTGTGAGAGAGAGAGAGAGAGAGAGAAAGAGAATGCCAATGGGGTTCAGGTTCAAATCTGTTGGGATCGTAACAGAGCGCTTTCAGCCAGAACCTTGTTAATATCAACCACACTCTGTCTTGAAACATTTTGGATGCAGCTCAGTTTCCCATGTTTTAAATATTTAGCGATCTGTGTCCTCCATCATGCAAGACTAAGATGAAATGAATACAGTACAACATCCCCCACAAATGATGTTGTCCCCCTCACGGCCAATCAGTAACAAATAAGTCATCCCACTTGTTTCCAATGCAGTTTCACTTGTTTCAGGTATTTTTCTGAGAACAAGTATGAATATGTTGAAACGAGGCAGAATAAGGCAGATCAGCCCACAAGAAAATAACGATGAACGGAGACAATGAATCAATTTAAGAAAATCCTGGAAACAAGTTGATTAGCATTGGAAACAAACAGGATTATCTCATCCCACTGGCAGATTTTTCGCTGTAGGCAGCAGTTCTACAGCTTGCTGTAGAACTGCAAGCTCTTTGGCGACTGCAGTTTTCACCCTAGGAGGCTGAAATTTGGCATGGAGGTCAAGTGTGTGTGTGTGTGTATGTGTGAAGGCGCACAAATTCCAAATGGACTCACAGACTTGAGAGAGATTTTGTGGAAAGGTCATGAGCCAAAGGACAGCTGATTGACTCTTTTATAACTCATGAACTGGTTGTCATAGACACTTGTCGAAGCCATCATTGAACTAAGCAGAGTTCCTTTTTCATTGGTGATGATTTGCCCCGCTCCCATACTTTAGCCACGCCTCCTTCCATAACTTATGAACCAGTTGTCGTAGACTCTTGCATGTGTGTTAACACATGGATGTGTGGATGCATGCACAGCTATTGTCAATTCCCAATTGTTTGCAGTTGTTGCATTATTCTCCCAAGTTTCACCAAAATCTGACTAGTCATTTCTGGAAAATCATGTCATACATGGATGAAAAGATGAATATTTTAGCCTCCTCCTTCGTTCTCATCACCATCAGTTTTGTCTGAGTCAACCCCTGGGCCACAAATATCACTAAATATTGTTATGTTTGTGAGTTAGTAATTACTGCAATTAGGATACATGTCAGCAGATGATAACAAACAAGATGGTTATGATCTTTATCTTCTGTGTCTGAGTGTTTATGAGTCATGAAGGGCCAGTGATTAAACAGAAACTGGAAAAACAGTCACCCGTTCAAGAGAGAGGACTGACAAGTGGGCTGACGATGAAAACATTACATTTGGCCTTTTTGGGTTTTGCATATTGTCATATCTATAAAGCATGGGTGACAGAGATTGTTCTCTTGGTGAAGTAGGAGTAGAGAAAGCCAGTGATACCCAGAGCTTAAGGCGTTCAAATTGGATGATCAACATCCAGATGCCAAAGGCCACACCGAGGTCTAAAAGGATTAAAATTGAATATTCTCCCACATCCACCGTTATTAAAAGGTCATTAGCTGCTTCAGATGCCACTCTGCACTTCTTTTGTTTTCTGGAGAGAGTTGTGGGGTGTGAATCTATAAGGGTAGAGGCAGGCCAGATGCTTATGAAGAGAGATCTTAGAGCTGAATTGGAGACAGATTAAGTCGGCAGCTGACCATCTGTAGATAACGTTAGTGGTAATGATGTGTAATCACAGACTGTCAGACTCAACATCTACTTAGTTTCCACCCTCAACAAAGAAAGGGAAAACAAATCTTTGCGGAACTATTTCCAGTAGTGGATCATTATTGGCTCAGAATTTGTCAGATGGAGAGAGCTAAAAACTTGAAATGGTTTACCTGTGACGAAGACGTAGCAACTGTCTTGGTCCTCTTGTAAATGAACTTTTGATGTGTCATGCTAGTCAGCAAAGTTAGCTGTTACTAAAAAACAAAAAACAAACAAACATCCACAGCAGGAACTGAGCACAAATTGCATATTGTAGCTAAGAGGTCCCCTCTCTGTAAAATAGAGCTGTAAAACCAAATTGAAATTTCTCAAAAATGTTCATTAAAAGCAGTATCAGTGAGCTAAGAACTACTTTCTCAAGGACATTAGAAAAAAATGATGGTTTAGAGACAGCTATTAAGGATTAGACAATCAAGCCTGGGTTTGTTAAGAAGGACTTGACCTGTTTTATGTTCTGGATGGGAATGTTCCAGTGGCCAGAGGTCTGTATAAGACCAGTAAAATACTGCGACTGCCAGTATCAAAGACCCCTTTGAGGAGCTTGGTAGGGAGAGAAATAGTCTCTATAAAAAAAAAAGAAAGAAAGAAAAGAAAAGAAAATACAGATTTAGCTTTAAAACTGTTTAAAACTGCACAACTTTCCCAAGTTAACAGATAAATTCCAGGCTGGAGGGGAGATTTTGAGTCTAATGCTCCCAAGCTTTTTGGTAAAGAACAAAAGCACCTCCTCACTTCTCTTTGTTGAAGCTTCAGAGCGAGTCGGGTTGATGGCTGAGTCGATTACACTGAGCGGCATTCAAAAGCCGTGGCACATTTTAACTGTGAACTCAGCAAAACCTGTTACTCTCTGAGATTTTTAACCAGTTCCTGATTTCTCAGCCAAGGGGCAGTTGAATGGTTTGTTTCTGCAGAGACAGCTCGAACATTTATAGAGATGAAGTATTGATTTTATTATCAATTATGCAACATATTCTCAGTGTTACAAAACTGGGAGACATTGCTCACCTCCTAGAAAATGTTATCAAGTCATTTTGAAAGTGCAAGACACTAATTCTTTGACTCCGTTTGGAAGTTTGTAACATACAGTATGAGGCATTGGCTCAATTTGACTATACATTAAAATTGCTTGATCATGCAAATTCACGTTCCAGATCCCTGCTGCTCAGCATTGGTAGGAGTATTATTTCTTGTCTGCTGGGTCTTCAGATGTCCCTCAGGTTTTTCTCCAGTCTGTGAAACACCATAGTCCTAATGGACACAACACAGGAGAGGTACATTCTGACAAGGTCCGACAGTCTTCTCCAAAACCTCTCAGAACCAGCCTGTAGCCAGACACTCCCATTGTCCCAGCTCCTGGTCTTGCAGGGTTACAAATGAGAGCTTTGCCTGCCTTAACTTCATAATTTATTGAAGCCTTTGGACTACACACTTGATTTGTAGTGCGATACACAAGAGGGCTGGTAAATCTATCTGCGTTAGATACATAAGCTGATTTGAGAGGCTCTTGAGCTCGCCTCCCTCCCTGGCTAGCTGTTAGGCACTGCCTCACTGCCTCACCTTGTTATCAGCACAAGAGAAGGGATGCTGAGGGCGTTGATAGGATCCTATCTGGTTGAGCAATGTGTTTGGTGCCTTATCATTTAAGTGCTTTACAACATGGATGAAATCAACAAGTGTTTATTCTCCTGCTGCTTGGTTCACTCACATACTGAGTTGCTGCAAGTGAATGGTAGAGGCAAATTTCCAAAGTTGGCCTTATTTCACAAGTAGGCGGTGGCATTTTTCTGCCACTGCTCTTGTTTTGCAAGGCTGCATTCCAGGCATTAAAAGGCTATAAGCCTTGTTTAACGGAGATGCCAATATTTGGTGTTTTTGGTTGATTATAAAATACTTTGATAACCATGCCAGCACAGTGAGAAGAGACAACAAGCATTAAGAAAGTTGTTTTCTGTCTGAGACTCTTTTATCACACAGCACTTAACTAACGCAGCATCTCAGAACAGCACAGTGCAGTCACATGGAAAGGGCCTTGTTTTGACTGCAGAGGAAGACTTGAATTTGCAGCAGTAATGGATAAAAGATGTAGTGTAACCTATTTTAACACCAGAAGTCAGTGTCAACCTATTAAGCAAGCTTTAAATCTCCTTAGAGCTGCCTAGGACAGCAAAAATGCCAGGGAGAGCCAGTGTGATTCTCCCAATCATTCCCCATCAATCACAGCTTCATTTTGCATTACATCCCAACTTTTATTTTTAAAGCTCCAACACTGTTCCTGCCACAATGCTCTTAACATTCACAGCACGAACTAGAATACATAGGCAAACAGTTGCAACACACTTCACGCAATGCTTTCTAATTTGGTCTTGCTTGATATGTGCATGCATTAATTATGGCCAACTACATTTGAATCTTATTCTGCTGACATTGTAGTGTAAGTACCTGGGAAGAGAACCTATATAAGAGCTGGGCTTTCTCTGTGCATTCATTCGTTCATTCACTTATTTGTTCATTCATTCGGTTGTGCCTGGCTTTTTGCAGCGCTCGGGATGCATATGAGAAATACCATGTGCACTCTCAGGGCCAAGCCACATCAAAGAAGTAGCGCCAATGCAGTACAAATGTGACCACAGTCCATGAACACATCGCACAGATAACATATACTCTGCGCCTGTGTGAGAGGAAATAACTTTCCATACCAGGAGGAAGCAGCAGTCTTTATTCATAATTCAAATGTAAATCGGACGCCTCAGGATTACGGAGAGATAAAGAAACAAACTGGCCCTTGATTTTCATAACACTCTGAATATGTTCAAACAGTTATGTTATATAAATCAGTAATATGTCTTATAAGAAGCTGCAGCTGGCTCTGGTGTTGTCAGCCCAATGGTCTTTTGCTTGTGGAAAGTTTGTTTACTACAACCAGCTTTCTGTGGTTACCTAGCATGCTAGCTAGTTAGCACGATATCAACACAACCTGTTTCTTTTCTTGTGCCCTGATTCGCTTCGTCTTAACAGCCAATCAGGAGTCTCTGACTGACAGCCTCCACTCCTGACTCAACATGATGAATCGGCCAATCAGCCGCTGACGACAGACCCAACATACATGCTACTGACGATCAATGGCCACAGATGGTCAACAATGACTTGACGAAGGCCAACACTGCCGACCATCTGCTTGGTGTGTAAAAGGTTTAAATCAGGCAGAATGGTAGAAATCAAATGAGCTTCAACAAACTTCAGGCTGGTGCGCCGTATATTCACTTAGCCCACCAGGAAGTAGCTCAGTGATTTCTTTTGTCTGGCTGTGCCAATATATGAATTATACATTTGTTCTGCAGTTCTCTTAGTTACAACACTTTGTTACCACAGTGATTTGGTGTTAACGGATGGGCATTTTAAAGTCAGTAGTTTCACTTAGGTATAGGCGATATATTGATATTTTATCGATATTGTGATATCAGACCAGATATTGTCTGGGATTTTGGATATCGTAACATCATGTTGTCTTTTCCTGGTTTTACAGGCTGCAGAACACTAAAGGGATGTAATTTTCTGAAATTATGAGACAGTTCTAGTTATATCATTTGCCTTTACCTGCTTGGTCATCACATCTCATCGCCAGGGCTTGTTGATCAAAAATCTCCTGTGTTTAAATATCTTATCGAAGCAGCTACAGTCATTCCATCATCACAATATCGATATTGAGGTCAAAGATTTGGTCAAAGATAATGATATTTGGTCAAAGATAGTGTGATACTTGATTTTGTCCAGCATTTGTCCAGCCCTAGTTTCACTCATGTCAGCCACGCTTTCCCCTGTGGGCCTACTCTAACTGCAAAACTATCAGAGCTGGGACTGCCTTAAGCTGAAACATAATAAGGCACTGCATAAAGCATTTTCCCAGCCAGAAAATCAATTTAAAATAGCTGTAACTACAACATGAAAAAAGAGGGATCTTCATCTGAGGCGTTAATGTAACACTCAAACTACTCGAATCTTCTCTGCACTGCTTTGCCTCGCCTCATCCATATCATGGCTCGCACAGAAACTGAGATAGTGCACTGTGGACCCAGGATGAGTGCTGTCAGGACTTATTAAAATATTGTATTTTTCTTTACAGCGTTGGAGCATTTTTCCACCCTTCTAACCTTTCCTCTCATAGGCTTCTGGCCAACAAATTAAAGGCTGTTGGATAATGCAAGACAGCTATCTCCCCTAAACTGGGTTCAACTAATGGAGACAGGCATCTTTCAACAGGCACTCAACCTTAAAGCATCACCATTCACCACTAATGGCCTGACTGGCAGTGCTACTGCCATAAGTGCATAATAAGGGAATATAGGCCTGTATGGATTTGGGTATGACCCCATGCTGTCATTTTCATAGTGAATGACAAATTATCATGATCCATAATTACCAGACTTTCATCTGGAGGGCCCAATCTTAGGATGCAACTCTAATTATATTGGCAGCCTGGCCATAGATTACACAGAGATGGAGGGATACAGCAATATAACGAGCTGAGGCAGGAAGAACTGAGCTGGGCTGAGATAAAGAGAGGAAGGGGATGAAAAATCAGTGAGGAAGAAAGAGATGGGAGGGAGAAAAAGACCAGCAGAAAAAAAGGGAGATGGAAGAAAGGAAAGGAATGTGTTGAAAAAGACTGAAAATAGCCCAAAATAAAAAAAAATGTTTGAGGTTAAAATCATCCTGAAGAAAAAAACAAAAACATGATTAACATGCCCAGAAGCAGCACAGTGGGGCATTGTTTATTTCCAAAAGAAAAAAATATAAGATAGTGTGGAACATTATATATAAAAAAAGAAAGATTGATGTTCTTTTGTGACTGAAAAACTCTGGTGGCTGTCTCACACCGAGTCCAATCCCTCGTGAATAATCCTGGACTTAAATCCAATGGGATTACCACCGATACATTTGCAATTTTCTGCATCGCTTTAATGCGGGTGTTAAAAAGAAAACTCAGCTGGATAATGAGTGACAAGAGGATTTCATGAAAGGAGCGAAGCATACCATGAAATGGAGGAAGGGTTGACTGAGTGTCTGCATTTGTATGGGGCGTGGAGCCACCTGTGCCATTCAAAGCACTGCTGTCCTGTGGAAACCTCGTACTGTAACTCCAATTTTCGTGTTTGAACTGAGGGATTGCATGATTCTGAGTTTAATAGATTTGGTAACACTTGGATTTAATGAAACACCTTCTAACTCAAAAATAAAAATGCATTATAGTCAAGATGAGCCTGCTTCTCTTGATTCCTGATAAGCTGGCAATTTGGAGATACAAGGTTTTCAACCTATAAAGACAAAATGGGATGAATACATTATTCAGCTGCATACTGTATCTGCTTCCTGTTTTCTCACTTCCAACTCAAGCCCTTCATACAGTTACCTCCAGCCCTTGAGTTATTTCAAACTCCTGTAAAGCGCTGCCATACTCAAATTAATATGCAATGCATTATACAGTGCTGGATGAGCTATTCATATCTATGGCATGGCCTATGAATCACAATGAAGACACTGAAGAATAAATAAATGAGTGTTTATTTATGTGTCATACCACCTAGTGGTCCATCCCACGTGGGACTGCATGACCTAACACTACAACAGACAGTTATTACTTCACTTCCAGGTCACAAGATAACATCGGACATTACATGAGTCATTTCAAACTCCTGTGCACAAAATATCTGAAGAGCATATGTTTTGTGTAAAAGCAAAAATGTGCTTATTTTACAATATTATTTTCAAGCCTTTTAAGAATAAATAATCAGAATCTTCTCTATTGATCTTGAAGAATGTGAGCTGCTGTATCTGTCCTACTTGCAGGCGGTTGTTTGTAAACTAGACCATCCCTCTTGGCCATCACATCCACAATGTAAATCCAGATTTTACATCACTGTGACAGTGTGTGAGTATGTGGGTGTGCGTGCACCCACACGTGCAGATGTGTTTGTGAGCGGTGACATGTTTGTGAGTTTTGAGTCTCCTCACACTTAACTCATCTTAACACCGCCCCGGCCGCCAGTATGACTTCACTTGTCCTTGACTGATCACAGTGATTTAGCCGCTCAGAGGAGTGCATGTCCTGCAGATTAGCAAGGAGGCACAATCTCAGCTGGATGGTGTGCAGGCGCGAAACACGACACACCTCAGAGAGAGAGAGGGTGTGTGTGTGTGGGGGGGTGCATCTTCTGGAAGTAAAATTGGTATTAAAGAGGCATGGTCCTCTTTGGGCATGGGGTATGTTCTTGAAATAGATGGCCATTGCAGCATTAATTATTGAATGACAATTTAATACTTTGCCTAATGAGATACAAATGAGTCCTCATTGTGATATGCTGCCAGATGATGGGGAGGGGGGGAAATCCTCTCTGATTGTATAAGAAAATAACACATTCAACATTATCATTAGCTGCATCCCAGTTTCATTGTTTTCAAATCTTTTAATTTCAGCATCATTATTAAATAGGGTCGGGGTCATAGTGATATGAATAGGACTCTCTCTCATTTTAATGAGTTGCCAATGAAATTTTCATTCTTCAACCCTCACCCTTAGGATAGTTAAGATGCGTGTACGTGTGTGCAAGTCTGTCAAGAGAGAGAAAAAAAAAAAAGCGAGACTGAGAGGGAGTGTGAGCATATTTGTGTGCAAGACTCCCATCAAAATGGAAGTGCATTTCGAGCTGCAAATACTTTTCATCAGAGCACTGTGAGTGCGACTCTCGGCTTCACCTTGTATCTCGGCACTCTGCTTAAAGCACAAAGAGTGCAAACACTCTCCTGCACCACTGCAAACAGGGCCTGAGGTAAGCTTTGAAAAAAAGCTCAAGAGCACTAAGGCCAGCTCTCTTGTAACCTGAAATGGACTCAGGTGGATCTTAATGTTACAGCTATAGTGAAGTTTGGGAGGCTCATCTCTCCTCCTGGACTACAATCCAGTAATGGCACAAAGAGGTGAATCTTCTCATATACTTTTATCTGCTTGGATTTTCTTTCGTTTCAAAATGGAGACGAGTAGACAAAGACAGATTCACATAGAAACAATCATGCCACTGCCCACTGGATAATGAAAATGATGTTTGAGAATGTCAGAATAAAATAATTCTCATTTCATTTGCATCATTTCTCATCTCTACAAGAGGAAGACATCATTGCCATGTTCCATTCAACTCAGCTGATGTGTTATTGTACTGCCCCCCAACCCCCCATACAGACCACATCCACTGCTGTGAGACTGACCTCCAAACCCCAAGGTCACTGTCACCAAACCACATCACTGCCTCTTCACTCTCTCCACCCCTACCATGTGTTAATGAACTCAGCACATACAACTGGGCTGGGCGTGAGCCTGAGACCTTCAATACAACATCAGCATCTGATGGCCAGTTACGCCCACAGAACAAGAGAAGCCCACTGACATATCAGACACAGATTATATATACTGTAATTCACCGTGTAGTCTAAAAAGTTGAAGAATAATGGGAAGAATAAAGGAGCTTAGAATAGAATATAATAGACTTGAATGTGGAATTGGGTTGGGTGAGACTTATTTATTTGCTATTAAATTCTAAGATCTATAAAGATAGCCAAGGCATGAAAAAAAATCCGTCATCTCCATATGACGTGTTTTTTATTTATTTAATTAATTAATTTATTTATTTATTATAAAATGGCTTATAATATTGTTCATGTGTGACAAAGGGGCAGGTCTCTACAGTACTTAAAGTTTTAGAGTGCAATCAATGACCTTGGTGATTGATTTGAAGTATGTGTAAATTTTGTGGAGTGGCACCTAACGTCCGTTTTCTTTCTTTTTTTTTTCTTTTTTTTTTTCCCTTTTTTTTCCTTTGCGTGAATGTGTCCCTCCTCTGACAACAGCATCTTCCCCCGTCTACTCATCTGCAATTAATTTCAACACACTTGGGCTTTCCCATGCCGTGTTTTTTTTTTTCTTTTTTTCTTTTTTTCAATCTATCTGTGTGGCTTTCCGTGGTTTTAATTTCTCTCTCTTACACTTTCTAAACGCTGAAACCAGTGTAATGTTCCTGTAGTGTTGTAATATTCCCACGACGACTCATAGTACGTCTGTGGTACTCAATAAGTGAGTTTATGGTGACATTATCGTACTTTGTGTTGTTCTTTGTCTCCTATAGGATAATTTCAATGTGCTATGTGGAATAATAATTAATCTGTCCAACCTGCACGACATTTTGAAGTTTTGCTGTGATATTTGCATAGTAGGGTATTCTAAAATTTATCATAGGATAAGTCCAGTTATTTCTATAAGGGCACACATCTTATTACTTCAACTCCTTATTGACTCAAATATATCTTGTCTAAATCTATCCATCATAATTTCGCCATGTTCCCTTATGAAAACATCGTTCTCTTTGTTTTTATCGGATCCTGCGCCTTCAGAGGTCCGTGCGTAATGGAGAGGAACGCGGACCCGTTTTGTTGGACAGAACAGTTGGAATAATAATAAAAATGATAATGTTCTTGAAACTTACCACGTTTTCCGCATGTGTTTATGAATTCCCCTCTGCTCGCTCTTTGATAAAAGTCAAACAGACAGATGTTCAGGGAATCCCAGCACTCATATTCTTCTTTTTACGCACGTCCAGCATAAACAAATGAATTGAAGATTGGTTATATTCAGAGGCTACCGGCTGATGTTTCTGCTGAGTGCGGAGGTTTCTTCATAGCCCTACTAGAAGGTAGTGTGGATCTGCAATTTATACACGGTGAGCCCGGTTCTGTGGGCAATGTTTAAAAGCTGTATTTACAGTCCCGCAAACTTGAACGACTCCAAGAATCCGCAAGTCATTAAATCCAGGCCATTCAGTGATGCGTTAGGTCACTTTTTGAAGGGGTAAATTGCAAAAATGTGCAGAAAGTACGAAAAGTGTGGCACCAGGCGCAGCTCCATCTGGTGATTCCAGGCGCAGCGTTGTGGGTTGCCTCCACCAACCACGAAACCCCCGGAGAGACAGACAGGGGCTTCCTGGTGCTGATGCGATTTGAAATCGACTCCCCACGGGCTGCTGGGGAAATTAGAAAAATGTCAACAAGTTGGATTAAAATGTGCGTTTATATGTAAAAGGCGTTGAGGGGGGGCTGGCTGAACGAGATGCCGAGTGCACCCGCCACACATTGTGGGTGTATTTGCAATCACTGAAGTTTAACAAGTAATTCTAGCGGACGTCTCGTCCGCCCCTCTGTGTCGAGCAGAGGTTCTCAAGCGGGATCCGGGGACCCTCAGAGGACCTTGAGTGGATTCCAGACGACCTAACAAATGAGGAATATCCCTTATTTTCACTGTAATTTATAATCTTACTGTAATTTAATTTAATTGAAATAATAAGGGTGATTATAATACAGGTGTTAGGACTACTCTAGTATATAAGCACAATAATAAATGCGGCTTTTAACAGATAAAAATTAAAGATGCAGAAATCAGTTAACTTAGCTGCATCCTTTTCTTTTTTTTTCCGCACAGAAATTTTATCAGAAAAAAAAACTGAAGCATGTCAAACACAGATCAATCAAGCAGGCTATCCCACATGAACAGATGCTTAAGAGGAATGAACAAAGAAACGGATGGCACTACAGCATGGATGTAATGCAATTACACAACCGTTTTCTCTAGGAGGCAAACACTGAATCAGCAGCTGATCAGAGTGAACATCTCCCACTGTGCTTTTTACTTAGACTTTCATTCCAGACCAAAGTAAAGTATATCATTTGCTGAAAACCTTCAGACAAACAAAATATTAAACATGTTATAAAGTTTGATCACAGGTCAAAAACTTAAAAGCCCTGAACAGGTGTCCAGGAACAGAAATAAGACATTATTAGAAGCTGTGCAGGCCCACGTTGAGGCCACATTCAAAATGAACTTGGCTGATGAACAAAATCATCTGAAACATTTAATATCTTGATGATTTCAGCAAGATGGCAGCCAGAGGTTGGAGGACCTGTAGTCTTTTTTTTTTAATTTTGCATGATGGCTTCATTTGGTCAACACCCTTTGCTCAGCTTCCCAGCTCCTTATGGGTTTCAGTGATCGACATAGGCTGGATTGAGGAGGTCAGGTGCAGCAGCAGCAGTAGATATGCTGTTATCATTGTGGTCAGCCTTCAGGGTGGGGGCCGGGCTAGGAAAACTGTTGGCCTGCATCCCATTTAAGATCGTGGCGCTGATGTTTTCCCCACCCCACATGGTGACTGAAAGAAGGTTAGTGGAGCTTTCAAAGGTCTGGTCAGTGTCAAGGAGACCATCTGACATTAGAGTTTTAAACCGCTCCAGCACTTCCACTGACAGCGCTGCTGGGAAGTGCTCTTTACCGCCGGGGGCACAGCGGGTGATAGAGGGGGAGCGGCAGCCGGTGCGGAGGGATGGGCAGGACTGTGGCACCTTGCCTGTGCTGCCATAGTCAGCATAGATGACACTGACTTTATTCTCACTGAAACGTTGGAAGTTGTTGATGTGAAGAAGCTCCACTGTCTTCCAGGAAAGGAAGTGAATGGTGACGCCGCAGTTGGACTCTCAGTTGGTCCTTGGCTCCTGTCAGATCAGAGGCTGCTTGTCAGTGGGTCTGCTCTTTTTGTGTCACACTTTTTGAGCTGGCCGCGATGAAGCTCCCCTACTTCCCACAGCTGCTGGTTTTACTGGATGGAGGGAATTTGTGGGTTTCCATTTCCCCTCCCGTTAGCTCTGCAGAATATATTTCCCTAGGGAAAGCATGAAGGCAAATAGCAAGTGGTTGGTGAAATATGGAATTCCCAAAAGCAATATTCAATCATGCTATCGAAGAGACGTATACAAATTATCAGGACTATTAAGCAGTGGTGTGTTCCCGTTCAAATTCAGATGGGCAGTGCAGGAGATGAAGGAGAGGCTGTGGTGGGTCTTATTAGCAACCTGTCGATTTCCCTAATAACTGGAGGGGGAGGAAGCCTGGGAACAAGGTTATTTTATGCTGGTGGTGAGAGAGCCAGTGCCTGCTCCACCTATGAGCCCCCACTGGCTGGCCTGCGAAGGGAGTGTCAGGAGACGAGGTTTTATGGCTCCAAGGTGGCACTTTAACACCTAGCACAAAGTAGACTATAGTTTTCAAACAATCGTATGCATGTAAAATAATGTAAAATGGACGAAGACAGAAGTGAATGGGCTGTAAGTCTAAATGAAAACAGTATTCAGGGGCAAATTGGTGATAAGCTTAGTGAAGTTGTTGAAATCACTCATTTTTTTTTCTTTTTCTTTTTTGTAATGGCTGGCCAATAACCATATATTTCAGCACTATATGTCAGAAATAAGACAACATTATTAGCAGCTAGGCAGGCCAACCTCAAGGACCCATTCAAAATGAACTTGGCTGGTGGAGAAATCATCTGACATGCACTCAGTATGCATGTCAGTGTTGACTCTAAAACATCAGTGCACTGTATAGCATAGGATTTTGACTCATTGCCAACACCGGTTGGCAGCTGCACGGCTTTCACGCTTTTACTGTTGGTTTATTGTCTGTGCGGCTTCAAGTTTCCTTTTTCTGCCAGTCAGCTCCTAATGGCATCTGAAACAACTGGCCATCAGTTACTTAGCAAAAACCATACAGAAGAAAGTAAAACATTCCTGTTTTCAGAGCAATTTCTCACAGTGATGATTTGTAAAAATGTTATGATATGTCCAAGCATACTTTCAGCTGCCACATACATCTATTTATGTGCAATTTATTTAGTTTTTGCATGTCTTTTTCCCAAGAGCCTATATCCACTATTGCCAACTGTCTTCCAAGGAAATAATAAAATACTGTATCGCTCGACTTTGTTTACATTCTGAACTCAGTGACACCTTGTCAGTACACAAATGAAGTGACTGACAGTGTCACGTGTCTAAAGTAATAAATGGGAGTTTATCTCTAAAAAAATCTCTCTTCTGTTACTTCTTTTCCCTCCCTTGTCTTTCATTATCCTCCTGTTTTCTCTTCCTCTTCTCCAGTTTCAGCAGCCTCCTCAAATAATCAAGGGTACACATTTTTTTGCAAATAGTGAGCAAATCATCCTCATCAATGGCATGTCCTGGGTCTGTTTACCAGATTCTCTTTGAACTTTTGAAAGTTGACAGAAGACGAGGCACCATAAATATGTGAAATCATGCCGTTTGAGCAATACTGATTAGTCAAACTGTTCAATCCCTCAAACTTAATGTTGCAAATGTTCCCTGTTTAGTGAGAGAATTTATAAAGTGACATATCTGAAGTTATTTGCTGAAGCCAGATTTTGATATTTAATACTGGTTTAAATCTTCTGGAATTACTTTAATGCACCATCGGAAAATAGGTAGCAGACTTGAAAGACTCCCTGTTTTGTCCAAGAAAACAACTGTTTCATTATTTAGTTGAGGGACGCAGAGCAGTCAATGAAAACAGAATACAGGTATAGGCACTTTAATGTACATTATTACATACCATGGGGAACTAGGGAGTAAGGGAAAATATACCAAAGTTTTCTCTCGGCCAGAGAAAAACACTATATGGACACAAGCCCTTGGCAAACTTTCACAGCATTCTGTTTTCATGTTTTCAAACACAGATTGTTCTTTCAGAGGCTAAAAAAAAATAATACATATGAATCTTTAAGGAAGGCAATACCGCAAAACAAGATAAATCAAATATAGCAGTTCCTTTGGGCAAATGTAAGAGGGTCAGCTGGAAATAATAACTGCATGGGTTGTTTTCTCCTCTAAAGTCTGTTTTTCTGGGGTTTATACATAAAATTATTTCTCCAATGCTAGCAGAGACAATTGATTGTTGTTCAAGGATAGCATATATGAGACGCTGGACTCGTGTACTTTGCTTATTTCCATGAGTTAGAGGAAATAGAGGAAATTCCCCTTGTCAGAAATGTAACGGACGACAACATTTTCAGCCACATTTTAGCAGAGTCCAAACTTCAGCCATTCTTGTATCAACCACAACGCACCGCTGAGCAGATTCTGCAAAGGAGGCAAGAACAAGCCGCCGCTGTGAGACACCTGGCAATCCCTGGGGAAGCTGCTGCTGGGACAGATGGAGGGGCTGGAGAGGAACGAGCACACAGTGACTGGTGGTGCATGTGTGGATATCGCACAGCCATGCCCACAGAAATTACGAGAATATGTTGCAACAAATGGGAACATGCAAACCCATATTTGCATCTATGGCTAACATTAAACATGGATCATTTTGTGTTAATCAACATCAAAGTTTCCATGCACAGACACAGAAAGACACAGGCTGGACCCAGAGGGCAAATGACTATCAAATATGTCCCTTCAATTTGTTAAGCTATTGTAATTTGACAAAATATTCTACGCAGAATAATTCTGGTAATAATAAACTGTTAGATACTATCTGGCCTCACCCATTATTAATTAGCCACACCCTAACATATTGATGCCGTAGTATCTAAGCAATTTCAGGAGGCTGGCTTCTTAATTTCCCCACATTATTTCTGACAAAAGTAGTGTACAATCCAGGCTGTTATGCAATATATAGACATACTAAGTGTATTTACATCTAACAGCTTAACAGGATAGCATATCGTTATTCCTCCAGGCTTCTCTCCTCTGATGATGTCATGTCTCCCCATTTTCTCCAAAATCTGCTCATTTGCTATATTTCTAAAATAAATAAATAAATTAACAACAACACAAAAAAATCTAGGCCCTATCACTGTTTCTATACAGTAAACAAATGCGCTATGCCAGAAATGTCGTCTCTATGGTTTATGTTGTTAGCTCAGAGGCGGTTGGAGCCAAACGCCAACCTGGCTGATGTGGCAGCTCTGTGTGGGACACAGAACTTGGAGAGGGTCCTTCGATTTATGTTTGCAAACCCACGATTATGAGGTGACTTTGCTAACGGAGGATTTGTGATCACTGGACGTTCAATTCGTCAATTCAGCGAGTTCAACTCCGTCCTGCTCCAACGTGAGGCGCAATAAGGAGTCGCATCCTCTCCCCCTAAAAAAGCCTTCAAAGTTGTCATTTGCTGCTCTATTAAAACACAGCCTCTTTAAACTTCCAAGCACACTGATGCACTGCCATTAGCTGCTAGTTTGTCAGTTTCTCATAAACTTTTAATGAAGTGAGTTGTGGCTGTGACAAATACTCACAAGGGTTTCATTTATTTTTAAAAAGTCAGCCTATCACTGTATTCAAGTAATTTTGGCTTGAATATTGTATTGAAGTACATCTGGTGAACTAGCATAGTCAACAAAGGTATGAGGCACCTGCTGCTGACTTATTCGTGCAAGCCAGAGTAGCCAAATGCACTCACACACTGCCATACATAAATGCAGAGTTTGAGGATGCAATGCATTTACTTTGAAAGTTGTACTATATTGTCACTGCTACAATATGACATTAAGAAGACACAAGAAAGCAGGAAATGGTCTGAATCTTCAGAACCATTTGCTTTGTTTTGAAAATCCTCCAATTTCTGGACTCTCATGGTTTTTTTTTGACTGCCATTCCCCTTTTAACTACATTGTAATTTTCCTACAAACAGTTTCCTTTTGATATTAGGAAATAACTCTCAAGAGAGCTCTTCTTAATGGTCTACTTTTAAGTAGAATAAAGCCTCTTAAAACTATTTTACACGATCTATACTCATGCCTGGAAAGAAGGGTCTTGTTAAATACTTTGATTAACTGGCTGCAGATTTTATTTTTTTCGCCCGTTCTTCTGTATATTTTATCTGTAATTGAATCTGTACTAGCTTCTTGAAACCTAATTAGCAAGCTCTTTACGTTTTAAAAATGTTAATGAGGCAATGAAGCACAGCACTTTATGCACAGCTCACACTGCAAGCGTGCAGTCACCGAAACACACACACACACAAAACCACATGCACACACATTAAATACTGGGATTCGGGGATTTAAGTGGAAAAAGAAAAAAAATGTTGGCTTTGAGGTTGGAATGGACATTTTTATCCTTGTTCCTGCCCGCTCTCCCTGGGGAAGCGGCGTTAATGTGTGGGAACGAGCTTCTGGTTTTGTGGTCCGGTCTTCTGAACTGTTCCTCTGAAGCGGCGTGGCTATAAGGCGCTGTGTGTCTGCGTTTAGTTTTCAGGACAGCGATCTGATGTTCTCATAGTTAGTCGCAGCTAATGGTCTGTAATGCGTCGCCTTTTGCCCACATGATCACAGGTTAGATGAGGAAGCAGTGGGCCATACGCAGTGTTTCAGCTCAGACGTCCACCTTCTGCACCGTCCCATGGTGCATTTCTGTTGATGCAGTATAAACTTTAATCAATTAGCAGTTCATTTGAATGTGATCTTAGCTCTCCATAATTGATTAACTGCCTGCATGACTTAGCTTTCTTGCTGAGGGTTAGAAACCAAACTGTTTGCAAACTTAAAATAAAAAAAATAGTACATTTGCACATACACGGAAGTGCTGCTTATATAGCAACTTGTTTTGTTATTGAATCCCAGATCACGTGTTGTCTTCTGTTCATAAAAAGTTGCAAATAGATTGCCATACGGCACAGTATTGCATCAGTTCTTTTCAACAAATCAATAAAAAAGAAGGGTAAGGGTTTATTTTTGTACACGTTATTGGAGTTGCGTGGAAAGATCCAAGATATTCTGTGGAGATTGGAGATTAAGTCAAATTTTCACATCAGTGAAGTTTTATTTCCTTTGAAGACTCAAGGAAATGGCATTTCAATGGTGTTTTGCTTCCATGATTCGACAGATTTCTGGTTGAAAGAGGATGTTGGGATGAGACGTAAATGCAGAGAGGGGCTGTTCAAAAGTGAGCCAGCTGGACCGTAACAAACAGAGGAAGTGCGACCCATTGCTTACAGTGTGGCTGGTGAAGCAATTTGCCATGAAAAGCTTTGTAGAACTGGAAAAGATTATGGTTTAACACCAGCCGAGGTGACCCAAGCATGGTGTCTTAGGGAAAGGAAACAGGGTTGTTTCAGGGTTGTGCCACCATGTTCCCACTCAAAACTCACTTGAAAGTCGGTTAGTTGAAGTTGGGATCCTTTGATGATATGAACTAACCAATCCTAGTACAGAAAAGTGAAGCATTTCCCTATGACAAGTTTGATTTTAGCTGCAGCAGAGCAATCCTTTGCTAACAACAATCAATCAGTCAGATACAGAATATCTATGTACCGTTGCTGATTTTTTTTTTCTAATTTCAATTGCATTTCAGGGGAAATCATGTTTAAGGGTTTAATAAAGACCACA
>OMLF01019976.1:25727-37810 GCA_900302615.1 Holocentrus rufus
GTGAATTTTGTCATTTTAATAAAAAAAAAATAGAATAAAATAAAATAAAAAAATAATGAAAAAAGAAATTATTTTCAACACACAGAGAAGAGAAAAAATACCATTTAGAAAGCAAATACCATGCACACCAACCACCCACACAACAACAGTCTCACCTGCCATATTCCACCCATCCACCCGCCCACACAAAACCCCATACAGCGACCCGTCTAAAACCTTTGCTGGAAACATTACAGAGAACGACACGTGGCTACAGTCAGATTGTATCATCTCCTCCAAACTGGCAGAACTCGCCTCTTGGTGACTTCTGAGATGTTGCAATACTGTACGACCACAGCAACAATGGGACTCCAATAAATCTTGCCCTATCTTTATTTGACAAAATGAAGGGGATAACATGGGTGCAATAGTTAGTGTGTGGATGTGTGCATGTGTGTGTGTTTGAGAGGGAGAGATATTAGCTTATTGGGATCCTGGAGTTTTACCCAGAGGGAACAGTATCTTTATTGCCTCTCCAGTTTAAACACTTCAGAGATAAAACACTCAGAGCTCCTCCCTCTGTTCAAAGCACACAACAATGGTGTTACTGTATTCATTTACTATGACAAGAAATTATCACACCCACAAGGCAAAGGCATATCAATACATAGCCCTCAGTGTAAAGCCACTAAATGAGGGATGAAAGATTTTACTCAGCCACATTTATAAAGGATTTTAAT
The DNA here is from genome assembly GCA_900302615.1 of Holocentrus rufus. NCBI lineage: Eukaryota > Metazoa > Chordata > Actinopteri > Holocentriformes > Holocentridae > Holocentrus > Holocentrus rufus. Next base: position 26,447 of record OMLF01019976.1, read on the forward strand.
GACCTCGCCACTAAAAAAAAAAGAAATAATCATAAAACATAATTGTCTTATTAAGCTTTAATCATTTCCGAGAATCGATACTTTGACGTTTTGATTTTTTTGTTATCTGATTATCTTCAGTTGGGCCTCACAATCTGGTAGAATTATGTAAGCACTTATTATTCAGCTCTAACAAAAATGTTTAGCCTGGCATTGTGGGTATTCCTCAGTGGCGGCAGCAGTTGATTTCTATATGGAATTCTAATGGAATTCATAACTGTAATGCCTGTATTTCCCACATTGCATTATGTTGACCTACTACATAACCCTTATTTAATTCAATACAACATGTTTGCAAGAGGATTTGATTTAAAAACAATGATACAAACCCCATGCTTCTATAATATATACTTATAATGTAATATAATATATACTTTTTTCAACTATAGTAATCAGATTGATTCCCTTGTTTCCTGTAATAAAACTGCAGTCGTTTTTATGATAAGGAGGGGGGTTTCACCACAGAGATTGGCAGGCTCACAGAGATGTTACAGTAGAGATATGTGGATCAGTTGACACAACACAACACTCAGCCACAGCTACTTTGAAAAGAAAAAAAATCGCCACTGGCACGGATAGTTTCAGTTTAGCACAAAACAACCCAGTGGTTAAATACATCTAAATGTTTGTGCAGTGGGAACAAGTTTCTTGTAAACATAACCCAAAGGTGATACAGTTGCCGAGCTGTGTTTTACTTATTGTTTGCTCACTGTAAATTTCTGCAGAAAAAAATAATCCTTGCAATAGAGGTGAAGCGGGTTAGACAAAATAAAAAAAAGGCCCAAAGTGATGAGATGAAAGGCGAGGGAAGGTTATTGTAGAACTTTACTGTGGAAAAGAATAAAACAAATGTACTAAAACACAATTGTAACCGAAAACACAAAATGGCTTGAAATATGTTTTTTAATATCGTTCTGTTTTCAGTTTTTGGCTGGATGGTCTACAGTGTGGCCTTTTGGCACTAAACTTTTCCCTGACGTCACTGCAATCTGAAATTCATCTGTTGTCAGGAATAAAGATTTTCTTGGACCCAATTTTTCAAAACCAGCTCAATATTGCCTGTAAAAGTTCTGTCCGCCCCCAACCCAAATCTGAAAGATATCAGCTTTTTTTCTCAGCCCGAACCTGATTTGAGCCCGAAACAGGCTCTGATATGGTTTGACAGAGGAGAGGAGAGGAGTCTCATTCCCAGAGAGACAGGAGTAAAGAGAGCAAACTGTTATAATAAAAGAGGTTCCTATCTGTAACAAAAAAAAAAAATGTTTGAGCCACCATAGCTTATTACAGGTTTTAATCAAACATGCCAATGGCTGCTGAGAGCCTATAGGATTACAAAGCAACACAGTTTAAAGTTACCGCGCCCACCACTCAGCCCCGGGCCGAGCAATTAAGTCAGAAATTAAGGCCGGACTGAACCCGTCAGGTCTCATTGGGTCCGGATGGGTCCGGTCATTAATGTCAAGCTCTGGTCCAGATCCACTGAATCATCTAGTGACCCCCCATCCACACCCACGTCGCCCACTCTCTCTCTCTCAAATCTACATATCCTGTGCTACTAGTTGTTCCCTTCCCACACATTACTGCATGACTCATGCAATGAAGGGAATGAGACGGACACACGCACAAGCACGCACACACACACTCACACTCACAAATAATAAATGATGAAATTAACTGTACCAAACTCAACTCAACTCAACTCACCTCTAAACTAACACTAAGCTAAACTGAACTAAACTAAATTAAACTGAAAACTAAACTAAAATCTTAACTAATGTTTTTCCTTTGCCACCAGCACGTCTACAGCCCGACCCGTGTCCACCTGTGCTCAGAGCATGGGTTGCGATCACAGCTTGGAATTGCATTTCTTTTCTATTGGGAAGCACGGGACGATGGTGTTGCTCTCCTGATCACGTGACCGACTGACGTGATCACCAGCCAGTTGATTAGCATCGCTGTTGTTCGCTGCACTCGCTGAATTCGCTGAACTTGCTCTGTTTTATTTGTTTCACTAGTAATTCTACACACAAACTGCAGACAGCACAACCAAAGAGGTTAAAAACTCTTCTTCCTGTCGCCAGCTACCACTTATCTGGTCGTCAGGATAAGTGGTGATGGAAAATGAATGAATGAATGAACTCGGGCTAATAGAAAAATGGTCTGAACTGAACTCGGTTGACCTGAACTGAACTAAACAGAATTAAACACATACACACACACACACACACACCCTTTCACCCCTAGAGGACGTCACAGCGCGGTCCCCTTCCTCAGGGTTTTACTTACTAAATGACATCACAGCAGGAGATAAAACACCAAAACGCGGAGTAATTTGGTACAGAAGAATTCAAATGAAGCGCATCAATACTTGAGAGCCAGGGCAGCTTTTGAAAGCGTTTAATAAATTCAACTGATGTCTCGCTGCCTTGGCTCCAGACTCTGAGGATGGCAGAGATGTTTAAAGGCATTATACTGAGGGCCAGTGAACATGACACAGTGGGAGGTTTTTCAAAGAGAGTTCAAGAAATGGAGATTTTTTTTTTTCTTAAACCATCTCCTTCAACTTGATGTTTTAAGAAAATCTATTTAAGTCTTCCATTACCTATTGCTGATGGTTTAAGTTACAAAAGTATAGAAGGGATTTATCTTTGTCTGGTTTTTCTCTCACTGTTAATCTGTTTTTAAAATGAAACTTAAATTATCTTTGGGAACAAATAGATTTGTTTAGAGGCACGGTTATGGTCACTAATGATTTTTTGAAGTATTAACAGTATTTCTCAGCCTATTAAATACTGTGTGATTAAATTCTGCAAACATCTGCCTCAGGAAGAAGTTTTTATCCAGTCAAACTGCTGAAATAATATCAGTTACTGAGTTAGCAATGGTGTCTAATGAAGGTTTTTACGCTATGTTGCACTGCACTTAATGTAATGTATTATGATTAGCAGCTTGCAAATAAAGGTTTACTAATTGGTCACTTCAGCAGTGCTTTTAACAAGGGAAAGCATTTAGAGAGCAGTGGTACAAAATTGCAAAAAAAAAAAAAAAAGTTCAAACTTTAAACTTTATGTTGGATTTATCATTTTACCAATAACTGTCATGCAAATGAAACCGAATGAAAATGAAAATGAATGCTCTCTGGACCTGTGTAGTTGGTGGCATTGGGAGGAGGACAGAAGTATACCATACCATCATTTTTGTACCTGAATCAAATACAGTAAAAGTTGTGCTGTACTTTCCATATGTTAGACTATATTAAAATTTTTGGTGGCTGCTGGGTCTGAGTCTTCCATTTTTCTGAGCACAAAAGCATTAGTGCTAATACTATTGTTTAGCAGATTCAAGCATGACAGTCTAGATTTCACACCTTCAAGCAACTGCAGTCTAATACATTGTAACATCAACCGGGCCGCTTTGCTGAGTCATCATACCTCGGGCTCTGATCACACGTCCTCACTTCTTCATATGCTGGCCTTTCTCTGCTTTTTCCTCAGCCGCGGCCTTGAGGCTGTTGTGATGTTGACGTTAATGAAACCCTTGATACACGCCTGCTTGGGTGTGAAATATTATAATGGCATCATTTTAGACTTTTTTCCCCCCTCTTCTTTATGCACAGCTAAGCCCAAGAGACTCCTCCACAGCAGTCTTATTACTGAAAGTGTAAAGTCACCGTTTCTGATGTAAGGCAACGGGACTCAAAATGCTGTATTACTCAGTACACTAATTAACTCTTCTTTTGCATTTTAATTTCAGTCTTACACTAACTCACTATCATGATAGATCCAGGAGCCTAGGGGTGATGTTTACATAAACTAAAAAATGTATAAAGATGCTATTTCTATCCAAGAGGCTCGGAATATTAAATAGAGACCTGACTGTTGAATGACCCAACGCAGCATATGAGAATCCATTTACTCCACTATGTTCCTTGATTGACATCTATCAGGGGAACTGTGTGTGGGACATCAAGTAATGACTTTTACTATAAACAGACCCTGTGCAGTGTTATCTTACAAATGAGGTCATCTCATTATAGCTCAGTGAGAAATAATACAAGCCACATCTATGAATGTCTGTAGCACTGTGCAGTATTCTGGTTGTCTGTGAGCAGTCAGGTTGTTTTGAATGTTTAGTTTGTGAAGTGAACAGGTTGGGAGTAGGTGGTGGAACTGAATGTATTTTTCCAACTAAAGAGACATGGCTGTCAAGATGCCTTCCTGCAGTGCAGCAGCCCTCTCCCTTGTTTGTTATCTTAAGGATTAAAGCTCATCAGTCCATTGTTTTTGTGACAGCAAATTGTCAAATTTTCAGTCCTTTTTACACACACGCACAAGCATATAATCATATTATGAGGCTGAACAAGCCGACTGCTACTGCAAATATAGCTGAGAATTGGTGATGGATGATTAGTTTGTTGAAATACCAAAACTATTAACCTGTACGATGCTAAATGCTCGAAGATGTTTGGTTTATTGCAGCACAGTCGTCCAAGGCATCCTGTGAAATATACAAATTAGTGAATAGTGAATAATATCAATAATATCATCACAGCCCTGATGTTATTTACTATAACACACAGGCCAGAATGGTTTTACCACAAATAAAACACTGAGATTAAGCTGTGATTAACGCTTTTAACTGCTCTGCGAAAAAGTAGATCCACAGACAAAAACCTTTGTTATATCCAGCTCTGATGTCCAGGTAGCTCCTAATCCCACAGAGCTCTGCTTTCTTGTTCCACACAGACCCATAAAAACATTGAAGTATTCTCCCAACTCCTCTTTTCTGATGGTTTTGAGAGTGACCTTCATGTTATTACTGTCTAGCAGACTGTTCCAGCAGTGGAGGCTTCGTACCGTCTGTCTTGTGGTATCCACCTCATTTCTACCTTCTCCAGTCCGTTCAACTCATCTTCTGTGACCGTTACATGGCGAGGAATTGAATTGTTAACGTGAACCTCATTAACATTTGCGTTGTTTTTGTTGTTTTCGTTGTTTTCGTAGTTCCTATACTGGCAAACATATGCTGTATCCATTTTTAGCCACACAGAGAATGTTGAATGAATGATCTGTCGTCAGTTGTTAGCTAGCTTAGCAGAAGCAGAACAAGCTGTTAATCAGCTGTTATTTTGACAACTGTTGTGGCAGACTAATACAGACAAAGTGATGCGGCTCCTGACTGAAGTAATTGGCTCTCAACCAGTTAGATTGCTTGAATAGAAGCATCTGTTGTGTAATAACATAACACACAACCACAGGCACACAGCAGAGGGACTTGTTTCACTGGCAAGCCACTAATGACTTTTTTCTCCCAAATGGACTATAAACAAACATAATTGTGTGCTATTACCTTGCTCTTTCTATGGTAATGAATGACTTATTTATTTATAGGAGTGAGTGAGAGCCAGAGCTACATCATGTTGTGTAATTGGGTCTGAACCTTGACACATTGGGCCACCCGTGTAAATTGTGGTACCTACCGTTGAAATAATAGTAACAGACAACTGCACTGTGTTTTTGGAGGATCGAGTGACACACACACACACACACACACACAAATACAGGGATCCTGCCCAGTTTTTTGAGTCATTAGCTATGTGAACATATAAGACTATATGAGGGCAATATGTTGTTTTCATATACGCTCATAGGTTTTGTTATATGTATGTGTTCAACATATGGATCATGCTGATATCTCCATATCCAGAGGGGGTATATATGACTATATATAACATAAATGATAACATTATTATGTTACAGGGCCATACATGTTCAAACATTAGATTTCCATATAGACTGATACTTGATTGATTTCTTTCCCTTCCCTCTTAGGTTTTACTTTGCTCAAATCCCAAAGGGATGTTTTTTTTTTCTCTTCCCTTCAGTTTGCCCCATGGTGACGTTTCCACTTGACTCACCTGTCTGATGTAGTTCAGTCAGTGTGTCCATTCAGTCACACACCCCCACATATGCACACACACACACACACACACAAACACCACATTTAAACAGAGTTAAGTGCGTCTCCCCTCCATGTTGCCTTGCATTTGTGTTGCGTAGTGGAAGTGATGGAATCAGGATCACCTCACTAATCCCCGTACCAGCTGCAACCAAAGATTCCAGGAACTTGGCTCGTCACCCAAGGGCTGTCAGTTCAGATCCCGCCAGGCCGACCAGCCTTCTTCACATGCTGGCTGAGGGATCGGACGTTAGCGTGACTGGGAGCGCTTGTTAAGGTCTGCTGTGTTGGAATGCATCGCAGGGCTGTGCTGAGAAGCCATGGGAGGGATTTTGAGCCAGCGAGCCACAGGGATTGTCAGGGGTTGCAGTTGTTGACACAAGTTTGTCTCTTTGCCAACATAAAGCTGCTGTTACAATGCTCCAGAGTGATCAAAACATCTCATCTCAGCTTCAGCATTCCATTATCTTGTAAAGTATACAAGGAGCAAAAAAATAAATGCTCAGTTGCTGTTTGCAGAGAAAATAAAGATGGTATTTACATTCTCAGGAATAAAAGCACCAAGATGAAGTTGTTTTGTACATATCTGTTTATATGAGGTGGGAAATAATGTTGATAGCTAACAGTGCACATGTGCATGACTGGGCACATTTCACTGCATATGTTTTTATATATTTTCCTTTATCTGTATACTGTCCCTCACAATGTGAATGGTAAACAGTGTACCTTTACACCTTACCCACACTGAGCCTTTGGAAATGTGCTGACAGGATCCGACACTTGCAGAGTCACAAAAAATGAAACCATTCGTCTTGCAGAGTGGGAGTTTACTTATTATGTGCACTTTCCTCATCTCCTCCTGACAAAAATGAGCAAAAAGGAGTAAGCACTTATCTGTGGTGGGTAACGTTGTGTGAATTTAAAATGTCTGCAGTCTCCACCTGTTCCTCTTTTTTGTTCAGGCCCTTAACTTGTGCTGAAAGTATCATAGAGATTAACCTTTCCAACCATCTCTGCTCCCCCCAGCAGGAACAGCATGGAACTTCGATGCGGCTTCCATCCAGACAGTAGTGCTTTAGATGCACCGCTGTCGGCTGGAAACCGCACCGATTTGCTCACAAGTGTGCACATCCTCATCGACACTGCCGGCTTCTGTTTATTTTTTAATGCTGCCCCTCGATTTGCTCACTTGCATCACATTCTGTCAGGAATAGATCTTATATATCTTCTCCATAAATTTAGTAATGTGCACATTTTGCATAATTTGCATGTATGCAGTAGATCGTACACAAACACCTGCTGTCCCGTTAAGCTGTCAACAGAAGCTCTTTTTTCTTTATTTATGTTGATATGTATTTATCTGTTTCAATTTGGCTTTGCATTATCTGAAATGCCTTCTGTTGTTATTATATTTCTTCAATACTCTATTGAAGTATTTTCTTATTGTTTTCCTTGTCTGACCAGAAAAGCCCAGTCAATACCAGTGTATTGTTTCTAATCAGTTATACCTCCCACTGGCATAGTTGTTTGCTCTCTATCTCGCTAAGATATGTGACTAACAGTGTCCATGTGTGTGTGTGCCAGCTGAGACCTATGTCAGCAGCTGTTCATTATGCGAATGAACAGCAGTGAGCTGAGCTGTAGTTTAGAGCGGCTCCTCCCACCTGCTCCCAGCAAACCTTCGGCTGCAGGTGTTCCCTCTTCAAACATACAGGTGAGCCTGAATTAGTCGCTCTTTAGACTGTATTTCCCTCATGTCTAGTCAGGGTATAGGGTCAGTTAGGTTAAATGGATTTCGGAGCTGTGTGGCTGATGTGTTAGTGTTTGGTGATGTGATGCATGAGCCTGGTGTGCGCTGTGGAACGAGCTAAATGCCAAATGTCTGGGATCCTACCTGTTTGGCACCGTGGGGAAGCAAATGAACAAAAATACAGACAGTTTTAGGTCGCATGTCTGAAGTTTTGGCATTTCACTCGGACACTCCAGATGTCTGTTATTGCAAACACTGAACACTTTATCTAAATGCAATCAAATGAGCTTCTGTCTATCCAATGTGGCCTCATTTGTGTCAGAAATCATGTCGTCAGTCAGGCCTCATAATTTATCAGAATACAGCGGTCAGATTTCCTCTACTGGTCAGATTGTGAAGTCAATGATAATTTTGTTCCATATGTTCCTAATCAAGATGTCATGATTGTAAACATTATGCAAAAGAATAAAATAACAATAATAGGCTATAATTTCAAGTTGCAGTCAGTCTGCTGTGTAAGTGAGAACAGAACAGAAATAAACTACTACACAACTCAGCAATTCGCACTTTTTCTGCAGCTGCAAACATCACGCTTTTGTGGTGCTAATCAGTAATTATCAAGTTCAATGTGCTGCTTGATGCTATCAGCATCAAATGGCAGTATTACACAGAAACTGTGGACAGACATCTGTAGAGGCACAAAAGGGCATTGATTTCATTGGGTTTCTGTCATTTCCACCACCATCAAAGGCCACTTTCCACTCCCACAGTTGACTATGTATCAGATTCATTATGCAATTGTTTTCACTTCATTATAAACCCCATGCATGGTGTTTAACGGCTGCCAGTTTCCAGGATGATTTTAACCCTGCAGTGTATGAGCTCCCTCCTCCCTGTTTAGATCAGAATTCAAACAGAATTTTATTTTGACAAACAGTCCCACTTTCCTTGTTACCAGTTTGAGGAGAGAGAGAGAAAGATTTCCAGGAACAATTGCCCACATGGTGCGCAAGCCTGTGTGTGACAATTGCTAATGGTTGTTTGTTTCTTTACTGCCTATACTATACATCATTCTCTCTGGTCTTCCTGACATACAGTTGCTGTTCATAGTTCAGTGCACTCAAAGTGTTTCGGCACTTAGTTGGAAAAGCCTGTAAGTACTTCTTCTCCTTCACACAGAGGGAGATATACTGTACTACAGCAAGGCACAAATTCAGACTGATGTGAGAGAAACAGCACACACAGACACATTTTAAACATTTCACCTGACAGATTTATCTCTCTCAATCAGTAAAGCAGGTTGAAACTGATATAAAACACTCATGTTAACTCTTAATGCTTGCCTTCTTTTCTGTCTTTTCTCTCATCCTGATATTTTCCAAGTTAGCTATTGCAAACCTGCACCAACAAATGCTGTCAACAAAATGAAATTAGCCAACTTTTCCTCAAATTTCACCCTTGTACAATCACTACCACCAAACAAGTGCAGACTGAAATTGATAAAAAATTAAAAGAGTTTCTTAATTTTCATTTTCCCTCTTCCCCATCAGATTTGCATATGTTAATAAGGTTAGTACATTAGTGGGATCTGTGCAAAGCTACACTATACGACACGCCGCTGGCGTTGTAATTGCTCAGCAGTTGGTAGAATATTCACTGCAAGCTGTTGAACAGCAGAAAGGCATCTGTGTGTGTGTGTGTCTGTGTGTGTATGTGTGTGTGTTAGGGGTTGGAGGAGGCTTATATAGGTTAAATCAGTGGAAATGTTCAAGCTGACTGCACAGTGCTATTTCAAATACTGAAACTGCAGAAAGTGCACAGGCGTGTATATATGCACATGTATGCACATACACACTCACACTCCTCCCAACCTCTGCCTGAAGCACATAACCTCGTGTCATGGCCAGTTTGGCTTACTATGCAGCAAATAAGGACAAAATATCACATGATTTTAAGTATTAATTATGTTACAGAAGTGTTTTGTGATGCTCAGCATTTTTCTCTTTGCCACATTAAATCTCTCAAAGGTAAATGAGGGATCCTTGTTGCCATCAATGGCCTGAACAACCCTCCTCCTCTTAAAGGCTTATGGTGGTTGACTTGGACTTGGACAGGGTGCTAGCTGCAATGGTTAGCTTAGCCTGCACTACCATCCTGTAAGGGACAATGTGAAATGTTACCTTTTCCTTTCACTTCACTCCTGACTGACTCATGAATGAATGAACGGGTGATGCTGACACTGTAAGTGGTAACGATACAGTTTGTATTAAAATGTGCTGTTTTGCTATTGTCCAGAGAAAAGGCTTTCATGATTCAAACACTGTCTTTACTTTGGTGAGTAAATAAAGTTCGTCTCTAAACGCAGTAAAACTTTGACAGTGACATTTTACATTGTGCCTTTACCAGGTGTTAGTGTGGGCAAGCCACTGAAACTATGTGCATGAGACCAGAGGTAGTTGAGAGTTTGCATTGCTCCCTTATGTATTGAAATTTGTCGCATGTCTTGAAAGTCTTGAAAACATTCCAAATTTCAAAAACCACATGAAAGCTTGTAATGAAAGTTTTGTAATAAGGCTGCTTCCCTCACCCATGGAAAAGTTTACTCTTTGGCGATACAGTACAAGATTTCCAGTGGTGGTATCTGAACGGCCAGTGAGAAAACACTGGAGTGACTCTATCAAATCAAAACACTTTAAAGCAGCAGTCCTACATTTTTCTTTCTTGTTTGCATGTGAATTCACAACGCAATGGATCCAGCACCCACTTGGGAATTAGTGGTGCCTCCTCCTTTCAGCTTACAGAAAAGCAGATTATTATATTCAGATACATGGCACTGCAGGAATGATTTACTTTTTGTCTTAACCTGATAGAACGCCAACGCCAACTTTTTGTTTTCAGTGGCATTGCCTTAGATTATGATATATAATTAATCTATCGCTTTCATTAATCAAAGTGGTAAAAAATACATGATCAGAAGTATAGAAGACAGCTAATAAAATTTCTTCCGTAGCCCTTAACAAGTAATTTGCAATTGAAATTTTTTTTATGCATGTATAAATTGAAGCACATCAACATGCAGTATTTCAGATGCAAGTATTTTTTTATTGATCATGATTCTTTTTAACAGTGTAGAGCTGAACAGACATAGATCTAGTGTTGGTGAATAATTTTTGTGTTTCAAGTAAAGTGTTTACTCGAAACATTTTTGATAACATGGCATTTTAACAAAACTTGACATTGCTGCTATGCATGTGCATATACATGGAGCACGAGGAGCATGTGGATACAGCCTCGTGCGGCCAGGTCGTGTGCTGCTTGATGCGCAAGTTCAAAGACACTGCAGCTCCGGTTGCCCTTGAGTGAGTCTCACCTCCAGGCTAATGAAGCGATCGATCACTCCAGGACATTAATGTAGACATGTGTTATATATGCAACGCAAGACAGAGAGAATTGACCCCCACCCCAAGCAGGGATACAGATGCAGTGTCCTGTCCAGTTTCGGCTCCTGAACGGCAGGGCTCCTCAGTTTGTTTTGGTTCCAGCTCAAATATAATCAATGGCCATGGGTTTGCAGTTTAATTGCTATGTGAAATCTAATTATGGTGAAAGGAGATTAA
>OMLF01019979.1:0-24785 GCA_900302615.1 Holocentrus rufus
CAAGTGCATGTGTGTGAGATGCGTGCACATTTGTGTGTGTGTGCATTTTTGTGCCACCTAGGTCATGAAATCAGAGTGTGTGTGTGTGTGTGTGTGTGTGTGTGTGTGTGTGTGTATTTGTGTGTATGTGTTTAGGATGCAGGCAATGGGGAAGTTGACAGGCCATATAGGCTCAGTCATGTGTCTGACACTGGGACAGTCTCTACTGGGCAAAGACCAAGTCATCACAGGCTCCAAAGACCACTACGTCAAGGTACTGAGTCCTACACAGACACACACACACATACATTCAGACATACAGTACACATACAGTGCATTCCAAGTCTCAAGTGTCACCCACCACATCAACCACCATCTCATAAAAGATGCACATACACACACGCATGCACATACATGGTCTCACTGAATGATTCTTGCCCCCCCGAAGACTCTCTTACTTTCTGTTTTCTTGCCAGGTGTTTGACGTGGCAGAGGGCACTCTGGGTAATGTAGGTCCAGCCCATAACTTTGAGCCACCCCATTATGATGGCATTGAGTGTCTGGCCGTCCAGGGAGATGTGCTGTTCAGTGGATCCCGAGACAATGGCATCAAGAAATGGGACCTTGAGCAACAGGAGCTCACTCAGGTGTGTGTGTGTGTGTGTGTGTGCCTGAATATGTGTGTTCATGCACGTGTCTGCATGTGCCTTTGTGTGTTAAGATTTATGTGATGCATGTAAGAAGGCTTAAAAGTCCTTTTCGCCTTGCAGTTGATATACAAACAGTTATTTCAAGTCAAGGCTACATGTGCTCGTTGAATTTCTACAACACGGCATGTCTGTGCAGCAGAGCGTGAGCTGAGCGTGGGAACACAGTGGCCATACATTAAACTCAATGTGGAGCGCGCATATTAAAGTGTAAAACCTTGCTTCTGTGGCCTGCAAAATTTCAATATGGTGGTGCTCATGATGCCACTGTGCACCATGAGCCTCCTGCCTCCTGCAGGCAGATGCATAGTTTCCAACTTTCTTCGGGCTATTAATTCATGTTCCTGGAGCTTTATTGTATTGTGCAGAAACCAGCCCTTTCCAGATAGCAGATGCACACATGCAGTGCCACATTAAAGGGACAGTCCACCCAATATACAGAAAAGATATATTTTCCGACTCACCCCTTGTGCAATATATTCATTGAAATCGTTTCTGTGTGATTTGGGGTTTATAGACGGCCACAATCTTCCCGACGCCCCAATACAATGAGGCTGGATGGGTATTTTTATTTGTTGAGCTCAGACGATCAAATATTTACATGTCAAAAACATCACTCTTTCCCAAAACAGTGGCTTAAATGCTGGATATAATCCACAGCCCTGAAGAGTTTCATTGGGAACTATTTCCTTCTCAAGAACACTGGCAAACTGTGCAACATGTTCAAATTTGCGGGGGGATAGACACAGCTTGATGGTGTGCTTTGGCAGGAAATAGCTCCCAGTGAATTTTTGCCCACATGGGCTGTGGATTAGATGGATTAGGTAGGTTGCACCAGGCGTAAGAAGGAAAATGTCTTTTGTATTTTGGATAAACTGGGTACACCTTTCCTTTAAGAGGTTTTGTCAGATTAAGGGGGTAAGATTCTTTTCACTGATGACACCAAACGTAAAATGTTAAGCTATTTTTGTGGAAGTATGAAAAAAAAAAATTGGTGCACAGCTTGTCCATTGGAGGATGAGTGAGAGGGGAAACAGGGTGAGGCGTTGGAGGACTGTGAGTAATGTGTACAATTTCAAGATGTTCCACTTCACCCTTGTTTTCTTTTCTGTAGTAACTTATATTGCATGTTGCTCTTTTTATCTCGGGTAGCTTCGGGTCTCGGTCCTCAGATCGAAGGTCAGGCTAGGAAGAAAACCAAGTAGTCGAGAGGATTTCGTTTTATATCTGCTGTTATTGTTATTGCTTTTTGAGGAAGCGCTGCTGCTGTAGCTCCACGCCACTTACTGTACTGTTACTGCCAGCTTGTGTTCTTTGTACAGTAGATTCAGTCAGTACAACGTGGTCAACAAGTCATTGAAATATCCCCATCTGGGGTGTTTATGTCCCTGTGATTAATTATAACTGATTTGGCCAGAAATAGATTAAATAAAGTGTGTGGGTGTGTGTGTTTGAGTGTGTATATTTCACAGTGCTGAATGTACAGTGGTAGGCCAGCAAAGGAAAGGAAGATCTGAGCTCCAGTCCACTCTTTATTTCCCTTGAGGCCGGACCAAATCACTGGCTGACCAGCCGAGCTATCATTCTTGACATGTATGTGCGTGTGTGTGTGTGTGTGTGTGTGGGTGAGAGAGAGAGGAAGAGAGGGAGGGAGAGGTTAGGGAGGGATGTGAGCGTGTGTGACTGTCCATGTCTGCACAGGCGGTAGTGTATGTTGGTCTGTATGTTTTAGCGGCTTCACAGCCTATTAAATCTCAGTTTGAAGAAGCTGAGAAGACACTTATCAGCTTATTCTGGTAGTGTCTTCTAGAATAAGTGTGAACCATAGAAACATATTATATGTAATACCAGCTCTTTGTATTTATCTAAGAATGTTATCTCGGTATTGACAGATAATATTAAAGTATTCAGATCGGTCTCAGGGGCAAAATAACTGAATCTCATGGTGTTTTGTTGTTCTCACTTCTGGTAGACACACAGTAGCACACGCCTCCTTTGCAGTATCACATGACACACAGCACATCTAGTTTGACCTGTATGCAGATGCACTAGTGCCTTGTATTATTAAAACAAACAAACAAAAATATTTTAACTCAATTTAACCACATTTCTGAAAAACATGGCAGGTAAAGTGATAGCAGATTGGTATCACATTGCCTTCCTCATTCTTGGTTAAGAGGTCTCTATGTAATCACATATGATTTTCAAGTGCTCAGTTGCCCAAACTTAGTACAAAGAATTAGAACTATATATATTGTGAATGTCAGCAGCTACAGGGCAATATGGTCTCACTGTACAAATCTGAGAAGTGTTTAACATTTTCCTTCATGATTACGTTCTGATTTGAAAATGTCCATCTGGAACTCATGTGATGTGTTGTGTTTTCCTTGTATAGTAGCACTCACGACACAAGGACACAACTTTCACTGGTAGAAATAATGTTATGTTATCTAAGTGCTTCAGCCTTGACAGAGGCAAGCTGTGGTGCCAGTGGGGAATTCAGTTCATGGATAACAATCTGCCACCGGAGTGGTCCCTCTTTGTCTTGCTTTATTCAGTGTTAGCTCTGAGGAGAAAGTCAATAGAGCGTCATCATTTGAATCTGACTGAAAAGTACTGTGTCAACATCAGGGCATCAAAGTGCATGCATAACACACCCACAGGTGAGTGAAGTGAGGGCTGGTGTTTCTTATATTTCTTCTGTGTATGCTAATAAACCAATCTGTGGGTGGATGTAGCCTGCTCATTTGCATGGGCAGTAACACGCAGCTGAACTTCGGTTAGTTTTGTTTCATTTTTATTTAACCTTAGATGGACTGAGTAAGAATGATTTCTTGATATTTATATCAAGGACCTGAAGTAAATCAACACAAATAGAGACAGTCAGTGACTCCAGCAGTCGATGGCCTCAACCTCATTTATGAAGCAACTAACACGATCCATTTTACAGCATCTCCAAATCAGCAGCTGCTGCCTAATTATAATAAAATAGAGCTGTGGCAGAGGACAGCATATAATATATTAAAATCAGACTGCCTCCTGCAGACTTGCTGCTGTTGGCTACCCCTGTGCTTTGACCCCTCTGTTGAAATATATACTGTGAGGCATGGTGTGTTTCTTGAAGAGATATACAAAGCACCATATAATTACATTTCATGTAATATGGCAGTTCTGGCTTCCTTATTAAGATCTTAATATACTGTTCATGTTTGAGTGCTTTTCCCAGTGATTTGACAGCATGCTTATGCAGCTCTTACTAGATGGTGTTAGCATCTGTGATGTGTTGAAAAAATTTAAAACATTTTAACAAACTGGTGTTGCTAGAAATATTTATTGTGTTGTAGATATAAGCTATGTAACTGAACAAACATTACTGTAAATAAGAACTGGTAAGTTGGATTGTGTAATACCAGTTTAGCATCATTTGAACACCACACTGTATTTAAACACTAACTGCGTCCCCTCAGTCCACCATCTTCAAATAGATACTTCCAGCATGATAACGTGCTAACATCTCAGTTTAGTTCAGTGAACTTGACAGTGACTGTAGTTCAGTGGCTGCACACTGCCCAGATCTCAGCCTGGTAGAGCACCTTTGGGGATGAGTTAGCAGGATGTGTGACACTACTAAGTCAGCAGGACCAAGATCCCAGATTTTCAGCACCTTGTTGAATCGTTGTTGGTCTGTTGGCAAAGGGTGGTCTTACCTGGCACTAGCTAGTAGTGCAATGTATGCATTGTAGATGTACTGCATCCACAAAGAGTTGCTAAAGCAGCTCACATAATATGCGCTCACAATCACCTTAAAATGCTGCTGTTCTCTGCATTATAAAGAATTGGCTCATGTTGTCACAACAAATCTTGACAACAAATCTTGAAATCTGTTTCCTAGATGAACATGAAATTTGTTGAGTGAATTCATGCTCCTCAGAGGATGATCCTTCTTAATTTTGGTGACCTCATGATCTTTCCTGTCGCACCATCCTCAGGCCAAAATGTCAGATATGCACAGGCGGTATCACTGAATCTCATTAGCTATGATATTTGATGAGCACTTTCATACTCCCCGAAGAAAGAGTCCTCTTGATTTTGATGACCTCACAACCTTTCCTTTAGCGACATCCTCGGGCCAAAATGTCATATTTAATGTTTCAAAATCTGTTGTAGAGATTGCTATGACATTTGGAAAGCTTATTCATGCTAACTAGAGTATGAAACTTGTCAGCTTTGGTGACCTTTGCTCTATAGCGCCACCCTCAGACCAACATGCAGCAAGTCAGAGAGGCACTAGTACTGGAGGGCCATTAATACACACCACTGTTTCTTCAAAGTGATGTGATAGCTGCATCGGATTATGTGCAGTACATAAACAGCAAATTGTAGGCATTTGGATAATGTCAAAGTATTTAAATCACTTCTGGCGTTTGTTCTTGAATGAGAATCATTTAACAGAAAATGTGTTCTAACTTTGACCCAAAACGCAATCATCTTCCATGAAATTTAATGTTTTTTTTAGTCAAGAAAGCCAGAGATGCAAAAACTGAACCATACTTTTATGTCAGCTTTATCTTTATGGGAATCCCATAAGGGTCATGTGGATGTGGACAAAAATGAATTACATATGCGGAATCTCTAGATATTTTTTCAGTCAGTGCTTGATGTCAACACTGACAAATGTGTAGACTGCACTGTATCATCAATCCTAAGGAACAAAACTGAGAGGGTGTACTAAAGAAATGGCACACTCATATAAAATCAATGACAGACGCAAATAAACATTGAGAGTTGAGAGAATTCCAATATCTGAAGCACTTTTCCCCCTGCAGTATAAGATTCCAGTATTATTAGGAGAGACTATATTAACTGTCACACCCCCTGCAGTGGTGCTTCATTAAAGGCATGGGTCACTCCTGCAGAATTTTCTGTTTAATTCAAAAGAGAAATTACCTACAAAAAATATGGGGAAGAGAATGATGTCAATTTAGAAGTTACTTTAGAGATCCTTGAAGGTTTAATGCGGGTTTGGTACCTCATACTAACTTATTTGAAATGATCTCTCTGCTCATATAATCCACACTGCAGTAGTTTGGGACTGAAGTTACTCTGCAACCGAGCTGTCAAACATCCAGTTAAATGCAATAACGCTAACTGGAGAAATAACAGAAAATAATTTCGTTTTTTGTGTTTAAGGGTCTCAGGCATCTCAGAATCCTTTTACTGTGACAAAATAAAATAGGTTATGTTTTATAGCCTTAATTATACGAATACTTTTGCTAGCTTGAAAAGCCATACAACTTACACTGTTTTCCCTTAGGGCTGAAATATGTTTAAATTAGCCAGAATGTTCTGCACATCATAGTTGTTATATAATTTGAAATCTTAAGAGATAGTTGAAGGGACCTGAAACAGTTTGGATACTTTCTGAGAACTTTTAGAGTTCATTGTAAGTTTTATAGCGTATATTAGCCCAAGAGTGTAAACATTTATAGCCATTGCTTGTTAGGATGATTGCTCTCTTTATGCATATTAATGTCTGAATATTTGGTTCACTTGGTTAACTCTAGGACATTAATGTAGGTAAAGTTGCATTATGACAATTAAGTAGTGAATTAACAACTGTATTTAACTAGGGCATTAACATATCTTTCCACCTCAGGTGACAACTCAACACACTGACCAATGAGTGAACTCAGTTCTGCAAATAATCATGGCAACTCATATCTCACACACACACACACACACACACACACACATACACATACACAAACATGCATCCAATTTCTTGTATTCCATAAATGTGATTATCTTTATAAAGATAAAACATATATTTACAGTTCTGATTTGCTGTTCTAAACTACCTTTTAAACAAGCATGTCTGACCCATAATATTTAATTATATAGTATTAAGCTAACTGAAAATGTATCTGTCTGTCTTTCTGTTCAGGTTAATAGTTAATCATTTAATCATTACTGTTATTATAGAATTATGATCAACTGAAGCTAAAACGGGAAACATTTGTGTTTTTTCTACCCGTTTTATGAACACAGTAGCCATGTGACTATGCTTGACACTGTGTGTAACAACATATCTTAGCTGTTCTGTGACCTAAGATCTTTCTCTTCATCCCCTTTTCCCACAGCAAATCCCCAACGCCCATAAGGACTGGGTGTGCGCCCTGGCGTACGTACCAGGTCGGCCCATGCTGCTGAGTGGCTGTCGCGGCGGCATGCTGAAGGTGTGGAACGTGGACAACTTCACCCCTATAGGAGAAGTCAGAGGCCATGACAGCCCCATCAACGCCATATGTACCAACTCAAGGCAGATCTTCACCGCATCCAGGTAAGAACAAGCTGCTGTGGCCACTAATCTAAACATGTATCCACTCATATCTGTCCTCTGTCTGTCTAGTTATCTGTCCATCATTCTCAGTCTGATGGTGTTCAATGTTCTATGATAGATTGACTTAATTATTGCAAGGGTAATGTTGAATGGAGGTGTATACATTGATATTTTTATCAGGTTACCTTTATAAATTGACAATCTTTAATATAAAATAGGAAGAAGAATAGGAAAAGAATGCATATATAAATGTAAAGCCATTGTTCGACTCAAAGAAACCCTTTGTGTCTACAAATAAATAGCATACCTTTCATTCTTTTGAAGCAAATTAGTTTTCACGTTGTGACAGATTAGTAGAGTTTGTTAACATTTATAAAGGCAGTATGAGCTGATTTAAGTGTGATCAGCTTTGAACTGAATCAGACACGCCACCATTAAGGCTGTCAGATCTGGAAGGTTGAAGAAAAAAAGGAAAACACAAAGAAAACATGTTGTTACCCGAGTGCACTGCCATGGAAACTCTGCAGCGAGGTATGAGCACAAACTAACACTATCAAAGAAGCTTATAATGATGCTATATGGTGCAGTAAATCAGAGACTATTGACAGTGAAGATGATGACAACAGGAATCCAGAATTTTTTCCCCCCAAAAACAGTGTAGAGGAAGAAAAAAATAGCTTGTCTGTGTCCGTGGTCATGCTTATCCTGCTGTTCGCAAGAAGATGTTGTCCTTTACAAGTGGAATAGTGGCTTATGAGTCATCCCATATAAAGCCTGTTTCATCGGAAGCAGTAATCTATGTGTATATGTGTGTGTCTGTGCGCTTAGCCTTGTTCAACAGGGAGAACGGCATACTACATCCTGTTTTTCTCCAAATCTAGCAAGTGTTTTTTTTGTGCCCCGCACTGCATTAGAAGGAGATAATGTGTGCTTGTTTGCTTGTTTGTATATGTCCACTCGTCTGAGTGGGACATTCTCTGCCTCTGGTCTCTCCACTCTCTTCACTGTGCGCTGTGTATCTGCATTCGTTTCCTTCACTCTTTCATTCAGCTGTCTAACCCGTGCTAAAGTGGACTAACTTGCTTTCCCCCCTCTTCTCTGTGTCTGTCCTCTCTCTTCTTGCTCTCTCTCTCCTCTGTTTCCCCACATCTTCATCATTTCGCTACTCTTCATCATCGATTTCTCTTTGCCTGTTCTTTTTTCTCACATCCTCTCCTTCTGTGAGCAATTATTTCCGCTTGTGTGGTTTCTTTCAACCCCCCTCCTTCTCTCTCCTTTTCCTGTCACCTATTCTCTCCCTCTGTGTTTCACTCTGACCCT
The DNA here is from genome assembly GCA_900302615.1 of Holocentrus rufus. NCBI lineage: Eukaryota > Metazoa > Chordata > Actinopteri > Holocentriformes > Holocentridae > Holocentrus > Holocentrus rufus. Next base: position 8,347 of record OMLF01019979.1, read on the forward strand.
TCACCCCTTCACCTTCCTCTGTCAACGCCCTCCAACCTGCCCCAACCTTGGCTTCCCCAGTGACTGCAGGGTGAAGTTGTGGAGCTATGTGCCAGGCTTGACCCCGTGTCTGCCTCGACGGGTCCTGGCCATCAAGGGCCGAGCCACCAGCCTCCCATGATTGCCTCTGCTCCGCTCGCCAACCCTCCCCTCCTCTGGTATTCTCTCGCTAAATTTCACACCTTCTTTTCCTTTCCGTATTTCTTTTCCCTGCTTTGTCTGCATTTCTTTACCTGGGTGTGACCTCTACTCATAGTTCTTCTCATTTTCTGTTTCACCCTCCTGGTTACCTTTGCGTCTTTCTGCCATTGTTTTCTACTGTTATTCATCATTGGTCTTTTTACACATTGCTCGCCCTGGATCTCTGTTTGTGTAATGCTTCCAGTTTTATTTTTATCTAAGTCTTGCCATGGTTTTAAACAAAACTTGCTTCCTGCTGGTTCATTTACAGCCTTCTGCCTCCACTAAGACAAACTGTTATTTGTTCATTGACTCATAGTTCTGCTGAGAATAATTTCTCTTATCCAGTGCCAATCCAATATGGGTGCTGCACCTGTTATGCTAGTTAACACCTTCTACTTTGTCCTTGGCTCACTTAAGTACAGCAGAGTTCACTTTATTGGAATTTGACCTTTAGCATTGTCTAACACCAACCTAACTGCACAATCAACTTCCCTGGGTTGATGTTAGTTTTAATGGCAAATATGATGTGCCTGAGAATGTGCAATAAAGTTAAATTGAGCATTCAGTTGGGAGTTGAGCTCTTACTGTGGGAAGGATAATTAAGTTTGCAGCAAAGTTCCTGATGTGAATGTACTTACAGTTCTGCTTTTCTAAGAGATTTTTTTAACACCTGGTTGGCTGGAGAGGAAATTTTCAATGACAGTGAAGAGAGATTTTTGTTTGTGGGGGTGTAGGTAGGTGTGGGTGTGTGTATTTTTTTCATGCGTGTGAATAGTGCACTTTGAAGCCCTTCTCTTTATGTTTTGCTGGATGTAAGATGGGTTGTTTATCAGAGGAAGACTTTCCCTGACTTGTATTCATTTTCTTTCTCTGTTATACTCTCCTGGCTTTATTTTCCTCATCTCTCTCTCTCTCTCTCTAATCTATCTCTCTCTGTAGCGACATGAGAGTGAAGATCTGGCTGTCTAAGGCGTGGAAGAAGAGGTGACAATGGGAGTGATAGAGCGGTTCCTATGTTGGCCAACTTGCTGCGACTTCCACCGCTGATCTGTGAACTGTTCACTTCTAACACTGAGGCGTGACATTCAAATCACAGTTTCCAAGGCAATCAAGGTGTTTTTGTTTGTCACTTTCTGAACTGACAAAATGGAAGTGGAATATTTATTCAAAGGCAAAACAGTGGACTATTTGCCTTTCTTTATTTTACTGCCAATTTGAAAGTGCCATTCAGGTATAATTTTATTTGGACGGGGTAAACCACATCATCCCAAGCAGGGATACACCAGGCAAAACCTGACACAACAGCTAACATCGTCTGGCATTTAAAGGAAATAAAAGTGTCCTTCTGTTCTTTTATCAATGTTTCTTTGCGGAAACAAAGCAACAAGAACAAAAACAAAACAATTGTGGAACAGTGAGAAATGTATTTGCTCAGAGACATGTGCATTCATGTATTTATTCGGAAAAGAACTGGGCCAAGAACAGAACCCAGGGGGATGCCATTTCTTACCATTTTGTGAGGAGGACTTGTGTTTTCCCCTTCAGGACTGTTTATGTTCAACGGCGTTCTGGTTGCTCTGAAAATGAACACTTTTGAGGTCCATGCTGTGCATATAACAAAATAGCTAGCATTCATACATGTAGATGTCATGTCCACCATGGAGGATTCTCATTGGACATTTGGTGATTTGGGGTTAGCCATTACTGGAACATTACAGAAAAAATATTACAGCTAACTTCCACACATGATTACAAATACACACTGTGTAAGTCGGATTCACTGATTAGCTGTTTCTCAACACTTTCTGTACACCAGAAATTACCACCTCCCTACCCCCACCCCCACTCAGTCGCAGTATGTTGCTGAGCCCATACTGCGTTCCACAAGTCCTGTTTTAGTCTTTTAATGTCTTTCTTTTAATTTATTATTTTTCCCTACCTCAGTTGTTTGGACTTCCAGTGAATTGGGACTGGGTTTTCTTTTTTTTTTTTTACATATTTCAGTGCACAAATACCTGGCTTGACATTTTGATGTGTTTATTTAATGTCTGACTCTTCATCTCTGTGTGGATGTGTCATTTGTGGCCCGGTGGCCATCAGGCTATCAGGCTGCTGACCTTGCAAATAGGAAAGCACCAGGTCCAATAGCACAACTAAGGTAGCACCGCCCCGGGAGGAGCTGACAGGACTGTGTTATCTGCCCTGTAAAGTGCTTACTCCAGCAAAACTGAGAAACACCCCTGCAATTGCACGTGCTTATGTGGCCGCACAAATGCACGTATACACACACACACACACACACACACACACACCTCTGCCACTGCCTCCGTGAGGCAAGTGCTCCTCTGGGGCCAAAGTGCCAGATCATTATTTCTATGATCCTACAGTATGCGGCCCTGGCTTGCCACTTAAGCCCCACGCAAATGGCAACAGGAGCCCTACCAATGTCCTCTCCTCTTCTTTCAGCTTCACTCTGATCTTTAAGGTTAGTGATGGTGTCATACTGACTGGCCTTACTGAAAGGTCCAGGTCCTTACCAGATACTTCAACTTCTCTGGGAAGCCGATTTAATTAGAGCTCTCACAGCTCCAGCGGCTGCTTTTTAGGCAGGATTGCCTGAGTGAAAGTAGGTCATTGTAGAGAGGGATTTTTTTATTGAAATCCTTATTTTCCTCCATCCACTATTTGCTGCTCTTGTAATAATGCACAAGTCTGTTGATCTTGCAGGTTCTGTGTGGGCAACATGCACAGACACACACACACACACACATAAAACATGGCCATGCACACGCAAACACAGTGGATGCTTAGGTTATCCATCTCGGCTGACAGGTCTTGGCGTTCCTCACTGTTGATTTAGAGTCTCTTTAATGAAACATATTCATCAATCCAGCAGGAGACTCTACTAACACACACACAGACACACAAACACCTGCAGGCAACAGTAATAATCCTAGACTAAGAAGTCAATTCCATAATGTTTTCATTGACTGACACTTCTCTCAGTATTTAGAGGAGCAAGCACACACATCGATTTCAATTTATAAACTCTTCACAGTTAAACACAGTTAAAAATTACTTCAAAATGACAAGCAGCTGTGAAAAGAGCCCACCTCTTAGTCTCACTTAAGTCTTACCGCTTTATAAACACCCAAGTCATGTCTGTGTGTAGTTTTACTGGAAGCTTGTGGATCAGTTGAGTTTTGTACAGATCCAACGTCTCCCTTCCCCTTTCGTTACTGAGTGCACTTTTTCTCCTAAAGGACCCAGAAACATATGTCCTATGATCATTATATGATTATGTTTGGATCACAAAAAAAGCAATCATTAGTTAGAAGTTAGAAGGTGGTTCCAACATGAGCTCCACAAATTCTCAAATAGTTACTATCCGTCCCGCTTTTAGTTGATTTATCTAAAATGAGTTTGAAGCTGCTTATGCTCCAGAAGCAATAATATAGCTTTTGTTTTTCTTCTGGGGGTTGTGTGTGTGTGTGTGCGTGTGCGTGTGTGTGTGAGAGACTGTGTGTGTGTGAGAGAGACTGTGTGTGACTGTGTGTTTGTGTGTGTGCACATAAGTGTATGTGGCGAGCTGAAAAAAAATATTTGGGATTAAGCGGTCTTGGTTTTAATGTTTTTCTGTGCTTTGATACTCAGGTAAGGGATGCAGGATCATTTTAGTTGTACTATTTTCGCTTGACCCTCTGAATTTATGTAGCTCATACGTTTGACCAAATGCCTTGTTTGAAAGATTTTCTTTTGTTGTTCAGAAGAGGTACTATCAGTGTTTTCTCCCCTTGTGAAATACTCATTTTTGTTGCTTTTGCATTGACTCCCTTTATTTATCTATGTACTGTGTTTTTCTGTACAATATGTACACATTTTAAACGATAACTCACTTCAGAATCTGGCCAAAGGTGAAAGTCTCGCAACTTGCAAAAGATGTGCACTGAATTTTGACCACAACTATTTGTTCAAAATCATGGTATAGGTATTTGGATGTGGAGTGTCACAAAGAAATATTGTGGGAAAACTAGAGTGAATGGTACGAAATGTGGTCAGCAGGGAAATTAACCTGCATAACATAATAGGTTGTATACTTGGACCTAGAGTCACACTCCCCTACACTGTACACTATGTACTCTGTACGCTGTGCCAATTAGCCTAACTGACCTAGCTCACTCTCTCTGTGGTGAGTTTCATGCTGTAACATTGCTAAGACAGCCTTTATCTCTCTGCTTTTTCACTTTTCCAGAGTCCTTGTCATTGCTAGATAAGACTTTGTACTGTAGTACTGTAGCTTTAGGCACTCTCGAAAGTGTCCCTTGCTTGTACATTTGCTGAAGGCTGCATGATGTTGGTGGTGTCGATCGGTTGACTGGACGTCTCAAAACCGAGCAGTTCAATGGGCAGGGTCTTCCTCGCTGAATTTACAATTTTGATGTTTAACAGTTGGATGGATATATATTGAAATCTCTGAGGGTTTTAGCCAATTGATGGGATTATGATTTGTTGATGGTCAATGAATCATGCATAAAATATGTTCGCTAAGATATTGCAAGCTTCACAAAACAACAGGTTTAATATCATCAAAGAGAAGCCTTAAATTAATATCTTGCAACTGTTGATCCTACCCATTGTTGCTTTGAGTTCAGAGACTGTTTCTGCCGATGTCTAAACCACTCCATTACTTGATAGTGTGTATATAGGTGTGTTATATTGTTTTTATATTACAGAGGAGATGAAGTCATGGTTGATTAACTTATTGGTTATCAGATGGCCTCAATATAATCTCTGTAAGTTAGGATTTACATGCACTTTTGATAATGAATACTGCTGTGAACACTCTACGAGCCGCTTCCCAGATATGTATCAAGCCTAGTTTTAGACCAGGTTTACAAAGTTTGGTGGTCTTAAACTAGGCTTAAACCACTGTTTAGGTCTAGGTTTAGTAATTGATCTTTGGGAAGCTGTCACAATACCATGGTATTTATGTCTGTGCTGATAGAATATGTAAGATTAAAGGCAAGACAGGGAAAAAAAAAAAAACAAAAAAAAAACCCTAACCCCAAACAATCCCCAAGTGCCCCTGCCTTTCAAGTCCCTTTGGTGTATGTCACTTAATAATGAGAATTTTCACTTTGATAGAATATTTTCTCTGCGCAGCACACACACCTTCACAGAAGCTCAGGAGAGAAACATTATTTGCCCTGGCTATCTGCTGGCATTCAGGCACTTGTTCGCAGCTCCTTAATATTACAAACAGGTAGTATTCATGCAAAATGTGGTCAGGAACACAAGATGATATAATCCCACCTTGATCTAGTTCTTGTTTGTATATATTATGTGAGCAGAATGGTGCTGTGATTAGGGAGACTGGCGGCAAATGTCTGCCGTAGTGTCCTTGAGCAAGACATTGAATGCCTGAACCAGCTGGGCGTGCTGGTCTGTAGCGAACCCTGTGCTTTGACGACCTTTTGGCAGGGCACAAGTGGAAAAAAACAAAACAAATTTCTCCTTTAGGGTTCAGTGGAGAAGAACAAAAATACAGATTTCGTAACTGACCATTCACGAGCTCCAACAGAGGTTTGTGCTCTAGAAGTGGAAACTGTTCTACCAACGCTAAATGTCATTTTAACACCTGATACCTTGCTCAGTCCTTAACTGCTCTCTCTGTCTGGTTGTCATAACTGCACAGCAGATGAGAGAGAGTCAAGCTGCAATGGCCAAGCTTAACATCTAGTCGCTAACCTTAACACAAGCACCTGATTGTGTGATTACCAGCTCTAGCATTTTCTACCCAGCCCATCCAACTTGTGACTAACAAGGAAATTAAACTATAATCTTAGCTTCAGCCTCGTGCCTCAGCCGCCAGGCCTTGTTGCCTTACACATAGAACTAGAATGTGTATTTAGGACACTGATCAGTCAAATCACCCGCTGAATTTATCTTATTATTTTATGAATTGTGTATTGTCCTATGGATTGTGGATTTCTAATTCTATTTTACGTGAGAGCATGAACCAGCAAGGCGTCTCCGCTCTGCTCATTTTATCACGATGGCTGAAATGGCTTTCAACTTTGCCTCAGGCTGCTGTGCTGCGGAGAGCAGGGAGGATAGCATTTAGACACGATCAGGAGGGCTGCTGATCAAGAGGGCACTTTACTGCTCTGCTGCTTGGCGGTGAATCACTACCACACACTAACGTGTTTCCTCTGCTATGGCTGAAATCGTTTTTCTCCAGGTGTGTGTGTGTGTGGTCTCTGAGCGAGGTCACATAATGTCTCAGTGTCTGTGAAATATGTACTTTTGGGACATAAATGCAGGGTCAAAGGTCATTTGTGCCTTTTATTGCACAGACTACTCCCTCTTTAATGAGTGTAAATATGTGTACAGCTTTTACTTTCTTTGTGTTTTTTTAATCTGAAAATGTGCATGTGACCAAACCATGTAAAATATCTCTTGGCTGTAAATAATGTAAGTAAATATTTAATGATGGATCCAATGTTCCCTCAACAAAATAAAAAAAGCTGAAAACATCTACTTTGTGTCTTGAAAACACCTCATGCATAAAAATGTTCTTGTCAGTACTATTCACTTCAGATCTTATTCTATGTTCACATTTTTTTTCATAGTTCAGATAGTGAGGACACAGAAAAATCTGAGCTTGCAGAAGGTGAAGAAAGCCCTTTCACACTGCTGCTGCTCCAGTTCTCTCAAAGGAATAAGCTTTCCAACGGGAGCAAATTAATGAACTTCTCTTCCCATTTACACAGCAATTTGCAGACACCAAAACTTAGTTCTTCACTTCCTCGGTCCAAGGTGAAGACAAAAGAAGAATCGTGGAAGAAAATCAACCAAATGCAAGAAGAGTTTATTGATTATTCAAGATAAACGGGCAAAAAGCTTGAGATGTAGACATGAGGAAATGTTTTTTCATTCAGAGGCCTCTCTTTCTACTTCAGGGGTTAGCAGTACAGACTCACAAGTCATGTATCTTCATTTCCTTCTCAAACTCTGATCATTAACTTGTTTGGGGCTGCACTACCAGCCTCGATGGCAGGCACAGGCACTGTGATGTACGACAGTCATTAACGCCTCCAAGGAAGCAAAAAAACATTTGAAGATGCCACTCGCTAACAAATAAACATGCACACACCGTGCACGCTTACACATACCAACCCCATCACATCCCAGCTGTACATGCTGCATCTGCTCTCTGCAATGATTTTAAACTCTGAAGTTTCATTTGAATGTCTTTGTTTCATAATGGCACCGTGCATCAGTGACTCTGTTCTTGCTTGCTGGTCCATCGATCTCTGTCCTTCTACTCTGTCAGTCACTTTGTAACTGTAAAACTGAGAAATTTAAAATTCAACCATATACCCAGATGGAACAGTATTCATGAGAGTATTGTTCTGCCATTTAATTATACTTGACCTTCACATGTAAAGATAAATATCATATTCTATGTCCTCATTAGGATGGCAATAAAGTCAAGGTATAAAACTTTTATGATTTTATGACTTGATCAAGTCTTGTAGATGTAAACAAGCAGTATGTGCAGATAGTAGGACATTTTTTTTTGAAATACAGTGAATTAAAATAGTTCAATTTTGAAATACTCCAGTGAAATACCAGGATCTAAAAACAGTGGCTCATTTTACCTCAGGTGTCCCAGATGTAATTTTTTTGATTGCTGGTTTAACCACTTTCTTTAAATATTAACTTGTGGGGTCATGATAATTTAGTGGTCATAAAAAGACAATTTGCAAAATCCTGGAGGAACTGTCTGACATAGAAAAATTGTTCACTCAAAAGTGATATTCATTTGGAAACTCTGTCCTTGTCTAAGATTCAGAGAAGACAAAGAGAACAGGTGATAGACGAGAAAGGGGCAAAAAGAGGCATATAAACAGAAGAGACAATTAGAAGGATTATAGAAACAATGAGAACCTGAAAGTTGAGAAGGATTGAGATTGATTAAGGAAAAAGAACATGAGCAAATAATGTGCTCGAGAGGATGAATGGGATGATTGACATGGGAAAAACCCTGAGGAAAGACGATCATTTGAGCTGCAAATTCAATATAGTCGACAAGGGAAAATAATATAATAATGTAATAATGTGAAATGAAGCGAGATAGTGGTATTTGTCTGATTTAACAATAACCCTGGTAAAATAGATTATCTACCTTCATCTATTGTATATCAAAAAAAAATGTACAGTTGAATAGGAGATGAAATTGAAAGTGTAGAGAGTAAAAGGTAAACTATTTTATTGTGGAAATGCAAGACCTAAGGAGAGAGTATGGAAGCTAGTGGCAGTGGCTGTGTAACTTTTTAATTCACTGCATGACACACCCTACCAATACCTTCTTTTTACACTGAATAAGACTGAACTCCGACATGTGGGAAGACACAGTGCAGAGAAAGTAAGACAGAGCCACTGTGAGCGACTGGAAAGGGACTTCATAGAATATGAACTCACAGAGAGGATTTTTAATACCGGGAAAAGTCATTAAACATCTTCAAACAATTACCACTGTTTTTCAGATACACACAGCGAGCATCTGTGTAGCCACCATACAAAGCAGGCGACTATCAGCCAAATAGCTTGGTCTAATCCCATTGTGTACTCTCTCTTGGAGCCTGGGTTTACACACCACGCACACACACCATGCTATCAGGCTTTGGCACATCTGAAGGATACACATTAAATTTTGAACATGGATGGATAATTAAAAAACGGAACACATGCCGGAAGAATTGTTTGTTTTTTTTTCATGTGCAGTAATTAGGTTTAATATACAGTATGTGGGTTTGTTTGTCGGCAGTGCATGCAAATGACAGAGTACACTGGGTTTAATATTTCTTTCGGTACCGTGTCACAGGTCTCATTCTGATGAGTTAGTTATCCAGTGTCATGATGCAGAAATGACCCACTATGAACTCTCAACTAGACAGAGACATAAGATACAGACTCAGTGACACAGTCATCCAATCTGATGGCAGATGATGTCACATTATAAAAAGTACAACAGGTGGTGACATCACTTGGCGCCAAAGATCAGCCAATAGCAGATATTGCAGCTATCAGTGAAACATAGTCCAAAAGAAAAAGAACAACATCTGTATCACTCCTCACTGCCCCTTCTCATGTCTGAGTTCTCTCTATCCTGGAAAGTCAGTGCTGATGTATGCTGTACTTTTAGCTCAAAGATGGTTGCTTTTCCTTTTAGTACACTTGCCTTCCTTTGAGCAACTAACCTTGAGTTTTCTGTTGATGTAATTTGACTTTCCCACAGATTTTTACTCATCTGTTCAGCCATGGTGGCTATTGCTGCTCATGCTAACCGCCCAGTTCTTCTTTTTGTTCCAATACTGCTTCTGGAAATGTAAAAATGTACAGTATCTGTTCCTGTATAGAGGATTTATTTCCTGAAAAAGAGGTACCCATGAAGAGGTGTTTGGAACAAGCAAATGCAAAAGATTTCATGAACTGGGTAGATTGTCTTAGTCACATGGTATCAGTCAGTAAAAGTTGTTGATTTTTCCTTTAAATTATCATTTATCCTTAAGTATCCCCTTTTTCCCAGACCTGATGGAATCCAGTGTCTCTTTATATCCGTTTAAATCCCTTTTTCTCACTTTGTCTTCACTTTCTTCTTCTTTGAGTCTTTTCCTTTTGCAGACTCTGCAGGTGCCGCTGTCGCTGTCTCCCTCCATGGCAGAAAGTTATAAGACACCAGGGCCGTGAGGAGGTAGGTAGCCATACCAGTGTATCCACCCAGTACCAGACACAGAGGCTGCGCCAACACGAACAGACAGAATACGTTCACGGATGCCCGCTCATCCAGCTCCACCCGATCGTGCTGGGTGGCCTGCATCACTCCAAAAAAATAAATCAGTGCCACCGCTGGATAGAAAGCCAGTTCCACCATTGTGCTGAGGACTACACGCGCTCACACACTTGAAAGCCTTTGGATTTAATGTGCACATGCGTTGGAAAGTTAATTGTACCCCTTAAGATCTAGTGAAGTATTCTCTTGGTTTTGATTGTTTTCAGAGATACACTCACCCCTGCTTTTGTTTTATTGTAGTCCCTTAGATGTATACACACTCCTGGATAGAAATTCCACTGAAATGTGAAGGTGGGTCTGAGAGAAAGAGAGACTTTTGATCCTTAACCATAAAATTCCTGTCAAATGTTAACCAACGGAGCCACAATCAGAGGGGCACTATGCCTTATCAGCAAACTTGGCAGTCCTTACCTTCTGTGTTTTTCAAAAACACCTTACTGTGAACTACAGAACAAAACAAATCATGGGTCTTTGATATGTATGACATAAAAGCTATAGATTAGAAATTCATTGATACACTGACAGCCCTATATTTTTCTTATAATACATCAAAGTGACCTTTCATCTTTTGAACATGACTGAGGTGGCTTGTGTGAATTTTAATGACATGTCATAAATTGCCTGTTACAAACTAAAGTCCATAAAAACATGAGCTTCATATTCAAATAGCTAATTTGAATAACCTGACCTACTGAGAATTCATATATTATTTCTATGATTTTGGACAGATAACATTTGTGAACCTGTGTGTCCTAAAGCCAAGAGCCAAGACTTATCTGTTTATTGTTTATTTATTTCCATCCCCTTTTGCTGTTACCAAGGAAACAACTACTCTTCCTTGGATCCCCACAGTATACATAATGCATAATGCAGCAGCCCTCCCCCTCTCCATTAAAACAAAAGTAAATATTACAGCAAATCTAAAGTCAGACAAATACAACACTATAATTATAACACCAAAAAGGCAGCTTTTAGCAATTGTGTAACTAAATCCACCATTGAAGACTACATTCACCATTGGTTTGTTAATACAATATATCTGTCAGTGTTAACTCCTTGATGCATCTATGATAACTAATGCCGTGAGCAATCTAATTCACAGATAAAAAGGAGGAAAAACTTAGAAATAGTGCATTTGCAGCCTTTCTCTCAAGAATATCTTTAATTGCTTTTTAGAATATGCTTTAGTGGATACTTCAGTACAGAATTGCCTAGTAAGTATGTATCAGCAACATGTAACATGTAGCAGTAAGAGAGTAAAGAAGAAAGAGTATTTTCTAACAACAGATTTGATACAAGAACAATAAAAATAGAGAAGAGCAGTGGGCCCAGGCAGCTATCCTGGGGGACACCAAACTATACTTTCCACACAGCAGAAAAAAACTACAGCTGAAGAAAACATTTTGAGTTCTATTAAATGAATAGGTGCTTATCAATTAAGGGCGGAAGGGTCGAGACCACAAGCTGTGAATCAACAGATTTATAATTAGTTTAAGCATGTTATCTATTGAAGACCTTGCCAAGTAGAGTGGTAACTCTAATCCAGAATCCAGTTCTTTGCTTGAATCCCCACTGCTCCAGCCTGTGAGCGAATGTTGGGCCATTAGCCAGTCAATCAGCCACCTATGAGACTATGGCCGTGTGTGTGTGCGTGTTTATGTGTGTGTGTGTGTGTGTGTGTCTGGCTGTGTGTTTGTTCTTGTCTCAGATTAATCATGCATAAAAGGGTCTTTCTGTGATGTTGGCCATCTCAGGGGGTCGGGTTTTGGATTAGAACACTGGGCCGCAGAGCAGGATTACACCCTGGGAGAGAACACATGGTCCTTTTGAACTAAGGTTTGTGGAACCCCCTACATCCCCGGGGTACTGGTGCTGTACCTGCTTGCTTCTGCAGCAAGCAGAGAGAAACACAATGCCTCAGTGGCTAACTCAAAGCCAACTTGATCATAAATTTAATTTCTTTGGCATTGTTTTTAAAGCTACACCAAGAAAGATTTTATGTTAATATGCATCTTTCCTGTCAGTCTATATGAAGTAGGGCTTCAAAAGAGAGGAAAACTTCTGCATATTCAGACAAAGTAGTTACTCAAATAAAACTCTTGTGTCAAGTGTCTTCGCTGGCATCACAGGGGATGAAAATTTTGCAATGTAAGTGTTGTAAGTGCATCTGTTTTCCTTCAACTTGCCTCATCCCCATTTACTCCATTTTTCCTGGTATACTTTAATTTCTGGTTTACCTTAATCTTGACCTTGACTTTGGCAACCTCCAGGTGTGAAATTGACATTTTCAGCTGTGAATGGAGAGAGTGGGAGGATAGCGGAGTGAGAGGTTTTCCGGTTGAGAAAAAGTGAGAGTCACACCACTTTCTCAAAGCACAACATGTCTTCATTGTATTAAGATCTATTGAGGCTTCTGTTGTTGGAGGAATTATCATTTTCTCATCTCTTTCAGTGGATTTCTCCTTGTACAATTGTTGACTGTTGTAAGAAATGGTGAGTTTAGAAAGAAGTCCTTGTTCTTTGACCTGTTGTTCTTTGAGGTTTACCATTGACGTTTTAAACCATTCAAACATTTTTCTCCTATCAAAATCCATAGAAGGTGTGCTGGAAATACTTCAGCATGATGTCATCTACATTTGGTACATCTTGTGCAGGAATAAGAAAAATATTGCACCAAACAACCTAATGGGCACAGAAATGCAAAGAAGATCACCAATTGAACAGTGTTAAGGTGTTTTAGGGTGGATTTTTCCCTTTCCCTGAGCCTGTGCTCTATCTCGAGAAAACTACACTCGCCGACGATGGCTCACTTCACTATCTCCACCACCACCAGTAACCAAGAAGGAGAATATCAGGTGCAAGGAGTGCGTAGTTTACGTAGGTCATATGCAATGTTGTTTAGTGCAGTTTTAATGTGTGCATCACAGGCTAGCTAATAATACCAACCAGATGTCCTGCTTAGCTAGCATTAGTGGACCATTCCCTGTACTTAGGAACAATGTAAGGATAGACATCCCAAATGCATTAAAAGTGTTTGATTATTCTGTCATGTTTCCCTCTCAAATAATTCAAACACTATTGAAGAATAAGAGTGAATGTACAGTAATAAGAAATCTTTTTAGAATCTTTTTATTCCAGATTATTGAAAACATAGTTGGCATATTTCATTGTAAGGGGCTTCACTTGCTCAACAGGGCAGTTGTCTGTTTTTGCATAATTGCTTCCAGAAAGACGATATTTTTGGACAGCATGACGCAAGTAAGCATAAACACAGTAATTAGTGCTTGAGAAACTGCAGGAAGCTGAAAGAATAGGACAGAGAAGGAGGAAAAGGGACATTTTGAATCCCCCATGGTGTTATTAATGTCAACAGCAGTACAAAGCATTGACCACCTCCTGGTCTGTTATAATTGGATGGAAATAGCACTTAAAGGATCCAGGATTTCAGAAGCATCTGCTATTGATCACTAATCAAGGCTGAATTTAGGGCATTCAAAAATTTTAATGACAGATTTTATTCTTGTGCAACTGGCAACAGTGTACTGTTAGTTTTTATAAGTAATACTAGTGCAAGTCAATGGGGTGTGAATCCATCACTGTCAAAATGTAAAAATCCTTTCAAACAGTTTTACTTGTTCCTATTATGACTAGAGCTGTAGAAGTAAAAGGTTTACATGCAATCTTGCAGGCATCCATGCATGAGTTTACCAGATAGAAAGAAGGGGGAAAATAGCTAGGAGCTCATCAGCAATGGATCCCTGTGATGGGCTGAGTGTGAAGCATGCTGCCAGAGAAAATAATAATAATAATAATAATGATCATGATAATAAGAATAAATAATTGCTTTTTCATATGTGAAAAAAACTAAATCTAAACAACTGTAACAGAAAACATTTCAACACATCAAATTTTAAAGTACTGATGATTCTGCAACAGTTATTTGGAATTGGCAAGTGTTGACTTGGGTTTTCTTTCTTCACTCAAAAACGTGTTTTGACTCTGGGATGGGTGTTCAAAACTAAACGTGTTAAATTAACTGTGACAGGTGTGGACTTACATAAAAACTGACATAGCCTTGAGTCTGAGTCAAATTGCTGTGAATGATGACTTCAGCCATGCACAGCAAGGATGAAAAAACCTCCAAAGTGATATCACAGGCATGCAGGAAAACATAAAAGAAAAAAAATGTTGTTCATCCATATCCTGTGCCAAAATATCACTCAATTTCACCATCAGTCTCCCTGTACCCTCTCTTTTCAGATAAGTGCACAAGGTGCGGAAATAGCCATTTTCTGAACACTTATAAATAAAATTTCATATTATGAATTGTGGTCTTTAGGAATGTGGAAAAGCACCGGCTATTACACGGTTGTAGAATTGATACCATAGGTCATTACTCAAGGCATAATAGCAGTTATGAAGGTCTTGTTCCTCCCCTTCCTCCATTTTTGCCCTCTGGCCCTGCTCTTGCCAACCCACTCTTTGGCACATCTGCTATAACGCTCTCACCCACACTAACTAGCATGCCCTTAAAAGACGTGATTCATACTGGAAGGGAAGGGGTGTGTATATGGATGTGTGTGCCTCTTTATCTGTGTGCAACGGGTAGTTCAGTGGCATATGTGAAAATAACGTGCGTACATTCGTGAATATATCTGAAACAGTGATTGTGTGTGTGCATGCCTGTGTGCGTGCGTGTGTGTTTATGCTGCTGAGCTGGAGGGCTGTGTGGGCAGAAGCATATCCTGTGCTGGCGTAAATTGATTTCCAGAATCCAGACGTTGGGCACTCTATGCAGGAAGAGCTATGTGCTTGTAGACCCATTTATGAAAGGAGGCAAAATGTTTTAGAGGTGTGTGTGAGTGTGTGTGTTTGTGTGTGTGTGAGAGAGAGAGAGGGAGGAGAGAGAGAGAGAGAGAGAGAGAGAGAGAGAGAGAGAAGAAGAAGAAGAAGAAGAAGAAGAAGAAGAAGAAGAAGAAGAAGAAATAAAAGCGGAAACAGACATGATGAGCCTGGAAATTCAGAGATGATGTCTTTGTTTTCACAAAGAGACTGCCAACTGTTGTGTTCCAAGTTGGTGAGAAGAGATTTCCCTCCTGATGTAATTGGGTGCCTTCCTAAGAATATGAGGCAAACAGTTGGTTCATCATAACTATTGGTATTTTGTGTGTATTTTCTGGGCATGCGTGTGTGTCTGTGTGTGTATGAGAAAGAGAGTCAGAAATACACAATGACAAAGACATTGAGATAATCAGCGAAGCAGTGGAGAGAGGATGACATAGATTGCTCGCATTTAAGCACCGTGGTTCGCCAAAAATGACAAACGCATCACTTTCTTGGCAGGCATTTGTACCAATTTTGCATATTCATTACAACTGGGTTTATAGGGCAAGTCTTAGCAGCGAACAATAGAGTAATGATGGATGGTGGCCATTAAATCCCTATATAATTCTCTCCCAATAATTAATATTGATTATAAATCAGTGAGCACACACACATTGCATTGGGCAAAAGTAAGTATTAAAATGTCACGCATATGGCTCCCTCACCCTGGCCAACAGAATTACAGTAATTTACGGAACTTCAACCCCGGGTCAAAATGTACTTTGATTTATAATATCTTTGGCGCAATGTGCACATACTTCTCCGCAGGTATCAACATTGTTTGAAATGCTAATTTCGCTCACATTAAAGGTTGAAGCCATTCCTGAATACTTGTTTGTTTTCATTACTGAGCTGAATGACTTGCGCTGTAGCAGTGGGAGCTGTTCACTCCCGTGGTGCTGAACAAAAAATCCGCTCTACTGTACATCAGTCATTTAGCAATTTGCATTCACCGGCGTCTCAAATATGAACGTAATAAAAAGTAATTTTACCAAATGGAATAAGTTTCTTTTAACAGGCGATACAGCAAACTACATCCTGTGACTTCATAATGAGCTCATCGTTTTTCTTCAGTAGACAAGATACTACAGTTTTTTTTCTCACCACTCCCCTGATAAACTCTTAATGGTTCATATTAGTGCGTAACCACTCAAGCAATGAATGATACAGAAGTTGTTGCAGGATGACGGGCAGCTCTGGGGCTTGGTCAGGGTTGCCAGCGCTTGAGCGTAATTTCGTGTGGGAGGAGGATGGGTGGGTTTGACTGTATCTGGTCTTTTCTCTCCACACGGTCTGCTGTGTGCAGAGACTGAAGACAAGGCGCAGGGAGCAGCTCACCGGTCCATGTGATGTGGTGCCGCTCGGTGAGGGCGCAACAGTAAGCTCAGTTGGTGTCCTCGCATTTTACGCTGCATGGGCAGTTAGCCAAGTGCGCTTTTGCGGGTACCGGTGTCCACGCGTTGCCAGCCTCCCT
>OMLF01019979.1:24805-54330 GCA_900302615.1 Holocentrus rufus
GCCAGCCTCCCTACCTCTCTCCCCATCACCAAAATTTGTGAAGTGGCTGCCTCACCCGGTCGGACCGGAGGCCGTCTGGTCTCTGATCTGGTCTCTGGAGTCACCGGGGACACGACGCGCTCCATCGGGACCAGGCTGTGCGACTCTCGGATCAGACCCGAGCCACCCCGAGCTCTGGCGCTGGAGCTGATGGAGGGAGACGTTATGGACAAGCTGGAGGACATGGCATCTGTGTACGAGTTCGACCCAATTACGGGCAACATCCCCGCCACCAAAGTAGAAATCACCGTGTCCTGCAGGTGAGTGGCTGCGTCCGCGGTGGCCCGCTGGCGCAATCAGGAAAGTTAGGACTGTGAAGATCGTACGCTACAAAAAGTTCTGCCAGCCCCACCCTTTCTGTGGGGTTTTAGTTTGTTCAGCTGGTATGTTTCGGTACTGACCAGTATAGAGAAAGTGAATGGAAACGACGTATTCAGACCGCTAATGAAAAAAGGCGCATGAAACTCGTTTCGTGTGACCGTGTTAAAATGAAAAGTTCCAGGTATTGGGTGTGGACAGAAAGCTCGGTTGTGATCTGCCTGGTTTCAGCATATAGCTACTATGGAATTGATCCTCCTTTCATCAAACTTTTCTAGTCAGCGTCCTTATAGTAAGCTTCGTATCTATTCATTTGTAGAGTGCATTTTCGATTTGTGCCATCGTCTAAGGAGAACAGATAGAAGCCACCGCTGACAATCGTAAATCTAAAGATGTGATTAGAAACTCCGCATTTTGCATCGATATTTTTTGTTAGGAACAAAAGGAAAAACGTGTATGTACTATGGTGCTCACATTAGCTTATTACTCATTTTGATGTAAATAAGCATAACGACCTAATATTGGATGCATGAAATTGTCACCAAGATATGTGTGTGTGTGTGTGTGAGTGTGTGTGTATGTGTGTTTGTGCGCGCGCGCGCGCCCGTGCGTTAAATAGTTTAGTGTGCATGCTTTTGTATTTGTATATGCATCTGTACATTGTCTCCCATACAATATGCTCTCTACAGTTAAACAATATTCAGTGATTATTGTTTATTTGTACACATTTGCACACATATTTTCAATTCAGCTAGAGGGCTATGTCACATTGAAGCCCACTGTACCCTCACTTAACCACTGCATGCTTCCAATACCAGTGCAGCACTGAAAGCACTCCCCCCCCTCCTGCGCTCTTCACAAAGTATTGGATGTTAAAGATTTAAAGGTTTACATCACATTCACATATAGTGGCTCTGACCCTGCCCCCAGTCTTTGTCCACTTCTCCAACATCTATCTGTATAAAGCCATTTCCTTTTCAGAAAGTGCTAAGGAGAAAAAAAAAGGAAAATAGAAAGAAATGCTCTCCCCTCCAAATGAGTCTTCTTGCTCAAGAGCCTGTTCAGTGGGATAAACAGTCACTCCCTCCCTTTTCAAGTCAAGGCTGTGCTTTCAACGCCTTGCCTCTCTCAGACATATGCACTCCGCTGCTCGCATGCGTGCCCCCCAACTCCCACCACCATCACCACCACTACCACACACACACACACACACACACACACACACACACAGAAACACTCTTTTCTGGTCTTTGATGCTGGGTTTTAGGTTGGTGAGCCATCGAGGCAGAGTGAGTTTGAGCTATAACAAGCTGTGTGTGCATTATTGATGGGGCTCCTGACGTTCAGAGAGGCTCACTGCTGCATCTCCCAGCTTAGACGTAGAAAACCTTGCCCTGGCAAGAAAGGGGAGTGTTTCAATTTACTGAATGAACGCCCGTGTTTGCTTCGACGTGTTCTGTAGCAAATGGTGGAGAATGAGTTTAGAGGTACAGAGAAGGGTTAGCAAATTGTTGCTCACCCAGTCAAACCCTTCATAGTTTTTTTGGAACAATTCACAGCTGTAATGATGTGGAGATTGGGGTTACATGCCTCAGTGATGTGCAATTAGGCACCATTCTGCTAAATAATGAGCCTTATTCTGAAAGTGCTCAGTGGTACCCCTCTATAGACCCCCTGCATCTCCACAGATGATTTCACTTGACACTGCGTGCATGTGTGCACCCATGCTTATGTGTGTTGGAGAAGTGGGGGAAGAAATGCAGATTAGTGGTGCAGATTTGTGAGGCAGAGATAAGGATGCAGAGATCACTGCTGTTCTTTGTGGCTGTGTGTGTACATGTAAAAGAAAATTCACCTTAGAAAAGCATAAATCTGGTGTGTGTGTGCACAAAATTTACACTAAAACCTAAATAATTATAATTTAATTGAATCAGAATACGCTGGCAACACAAAAAAACAAAGAAGTTGTGGGTTTGTTGTAATCATATGAGAATTATGTTTGAAGAAGATCCATTTATTTGCTCCCACTCAACAGGAGTCCACAAAATGGCAATGGCAATATTTTCACCTTAGCCTGATGAGCCTCAGGGCTGCCTGAAGTATACAAACTGTTTTTCTCACCAACCCATCATCTGTTCCTCCCTTTGTACACTGCAATTCCTTTGGTGTCACGAGAAATGTTTAATGGCATCTGTATCAGGTGCTCTTAACGCATAAAGTATCAACAGTGATGCATCATTCTGTCACATTCAAATGCATCATTTAACAGTTGGAGGCATCGAAACTGCACAAAAATTAGCTTGTTTTGAATCCCATGTATAGATGCTGGGAAAGTCAGATTATTATTCAATTGTGCAGACCCCCTGTTGGGTCTTCTCCAGTGTTGTCTCATTGTCTTCAAAACCTCCATGCTGTTCCCTATGGGCTGTTACCTCCTGTCACAGGCTATGGCCTTTGCTTTTAACATCTATCATTATCAGAACCAGTGATGACTGGTGAGGGGTTGCTGAAGGTTGTGGAGGTGTTGTTGTTTTTCCATTGGAGGCTTGTAGAAGAATGGGTTATGAGGAGAAATGGAGGCGGGCTGAGATTGAAAACTGTTCATTCTCTCAAATTTCACCCCCAGGTTTTCGGTATATCTAAAAAAAAGATTGTTTTTAGATCTATTCACACCAAACATTGTAAACATAAACCAGTGTACCATTCAATTTTTTGTATAAATATCATATATTATGCTGAGAATCTTTACTGGTTTCGTTTGTATTCGGATTATAAAATATTTTATGGCCAACTGGTGTTCTTCTCAACCACAGTCACAGAGTTCATGGGATATGCTTCTCAATGTGCTAACATTTCAAACTACATATGATCCTTAAAATAATGCATCATTTTCAGTGCATTTGTTTTGGAGGAAGCTTGGCCAACAGGAGGTACACTTGTGTCAGAAATAGAACATGAGTGACACAGTTTGACAGTTCAACAACAACAAAAAAAATGACAGTTTGTATAAAAAGTGGTGGAAAATGGGTAGGGGCCAAAATCCAACCTGAGATTTTTCTTGGACCGATGTTTACACTCCTGCAGGGCTCGTTAGAAAACAGCTTGTTTTCCAGGGAGAAATCAAGGGGGAGGGGGAGAGACATGATCGGAGGGAAGGAAAGCGGAGGCTTTAATTCTACAGACCACAATGCCCAGCCACAGTCCTTTGCTCAGTCCTTTGTTCATTCCTTCTATGCTAATCACAATCGACTTGAGGCCAGTCATCCTTTTTCCATTCCACTGTTTAATACGTCCAGTCAATCCAACCAACGTAAGGTAGTAGTCTTATCTGTGGCCCACAGCCTCTTACCAGGCCTCCCAGCATTTGGGGACTTCTTCCTCCTGCTGGTGAGAGTGAGGCTGGTGAGAGGCTGTTTGGCTTTTGTACTGAAAAGTAGGTCAGTCTGTGCAGAAGCACCTCAAATGCCCAGGTAGAGAGAAGCTGAGGGATGCTATTGATTATCAGTGAGCTGCTCGGTTAGTTCAATGTGTGCTAGACTGGTGGCTGTCCTGCTGCTGAAGCCTTTTTGCAGCCAATGCAGCAGAGCTACATCCTAACTAACTGGACCTCTGATTTACTAAGTCCTGATTTCACATTGAGGCTTTTAAGGACCGTGAACTTTAGACTCTTGGTTGGTCCATAGCCCAGCTTAAATCAAAGGGTGACTCAGCTTTTAATGTAACTGCTCCTAGATATTGGAAAAGATTTCCACTAAGCATTAGAACTGCAAAACCTGTCACTATAGCAACAAACTCATTTTTACAGAATTATACCTAATAATGGTTATGTTGCATTATAAAAGGAAGAAACAATGTCTGATGTCTCCAGAGCATCACTTCAGAGCATCAGTGCCAGTTGTGTAAGTAATGTTTATTAATGTTGCTGGCCTTTAGAGACATCTCCAAGGAGCTGATTGGATATCAGGGATCAGCCAGGGTGAGCTATGACCGCCAGCAAGCACAGGGTCAAAGTTCAAATGGATCAAACACAGCAGTAAAACCAATTAAAGCACGGGTGGCTGGTACTTTTTTTTGAGAGCGACATCTAATCTATAAGCTTTTCTAAGGTGAAGATGGATGTTGCACCCACTAGGTTTCATTTTAGTGGGTGGCTTCTGCTAAAAGGTACAGTAATGATCACAAAAATCCTCCCCTGAACTAAACTCTGTTCCTTTAGTTACTACAGAGCTCCATTACAGTGGGGATGCAGACTTGTTTCCTGACGCAGGCGTTGTATGTATTACTGTGATTATTTTCCCGAGCTAAACGTCTGGATACTCTGAATTTGCATACAGACTTGTGCTTGTGAGCGCAGTGGTTGCAGCATCTGATAGGTTTCTTCACGGATCTGGGACAGATATGAAAGCATCTCACAGAGAGTAGAGAAGCCCTAGGGAGATACACAACAGCACTCTCATTTCCCTCACTCTATCGCATCACATCTCTCCAGGTTTGTGCACTTATGGTGTGAATTTACTGCACCACGAGCATCTTCAAAGTCACCATATAATGCATATGCTGTAGAAAACATGAAGCTTTGCCTTGGAAACTAAGAAGTAATTACCTCCACCACCACTGAAAAACTAAAAAAAAGAACATACACACACACACACACATGCGCACACAGAGTCATCATTTGGCTGGCATTATACCCTGCCTATTAGGGTTTTTTAGCATGATGAACTGGGCATACTGCCCACAATTACTGACTTTAGCTGGTTAGGGAGAATTATACATGGAGAGAAAGAGAGAGAGAGAGAGAGAGAGAGAGAGAGAGAGAGAGAGAGGCAGCGAGGAAAAAAAGAATAGCAGATTAACAAAGACAGACACAGATGCAAAGCATATTGAGGGAAGCATATTAGTGCAGCATCTTTGTCATATTTCTCATTTACATGGTAACTGCAGGAGAGAAATGTGGATTCAATGAGATGTGCAACAGAAAGACAGGCAGGTTGAGAGAGAGAGAGAAACCTAGAGACAGTATGATAGTAATCTGAAATTCCTTCTCTTTGCCAATATCATTTATTTATTTATCTTATCACCAACAGAACAGAGACTGCAGTCAGTGACATGTCTGTAAAATATGGGCACCAACAGTAAATTAGAGGGGAAAAAAACAACATTAATGATCTTTCAAAATCATCCCAGGCCTGAGGTAAAGCACAGCCACTTTACACTTGAGGACAGTAGCAGTAATAAATGCCTCAAGAAAATTTAATTTGGCAATACAGGCACTTCATGATAAAGTTGTCAAGGGCTTCGATGGCATCCCAAAAATAATTTAGAAATTTGGTCCCCTCATAAGAATTTTGTAAAAAGTAATTGTCAGCGTTATTTTTCCAGTTTTACCTAATGGGGATAAACAACCTGAACCCAGAAGTGTCACTACAAACTAACAAATTACCCAAAGTCAGAGACCACAACTTGGTAACTGAAAAAGGGGGTCATAAAAATTCATGGTAAACATGAACACCACACTACAATGAGATTTATGATAATAAGAGATTTAAGATGCATTTTTCTTTCACACTGCTGTAAATATGTTCTAATCAGATATTTCTCAAAAGTTTGTGACAGATTCAAGGACGTTTAAACCCTCACGGATTGAGAAGAAATTGTCTTGTTGCAGAGATTTAATTTATGGCACAATTTGAGGATAAAGAACAAAGATGAATATTAACCAGAATTCTAACCAGAGAGAAACTAGAGAATCTAAAATCCCTGAATGGCATTGTTTTGGGGGTTTTAGTGTTTATTTTTATTCATTTTATTCTGCTGAAGTGCATCCATAAAAACTCTCATTATTCCATGGCAACACAGGAACACTTATCATACGAATAAAAGTCATAATGGTCATGGGCAAAGAAAGTGAGTACATTTTTTTTTATAAAGGAGATCAGAGTAAAGGAAAGGGCTGCAGCTAACAGCAAAAGAAAAAAAAAGTGTGAGCGAGAGAGAGAGAGAGAGAGAGAGAGAGAGCATAGGCGAACAAACTACTTACTTTACCTGCTTGCTCTTTTCTTCCATACCACAACACAAGGTACATTATTAGACACTACTCCACTATATACACTATACGGACACACACACACACCACACACACACACACACACAGGTGTGATGAAACCCTCCTACTCAGGAAAGAAGTGTGTACTGCTTACAGAACATGCATTAGTATTTTAGTGCAGTATCTTCACTGGGAGGAGTGATTTTTTTCTCCTTGAAGTCACTAAGATAATATTCCTTTTCTGTTTAGTTCTCACAACACAGAGAAATGCTGTCAGCATCTCGCTTTGTACAAAGTACAATGTTATTTTTAAGAAGCAGCGGGACTGTAGCGCTCTAACACCTGCAACACAAAAGGTGTGTGCGCCTCTCTCTTTCTCTCTCGATCGCTCTCCGGAGATGTCCTGCCACAGAATTGGCCTCTCGGGGGCCATCATTTGGGGGACAATTTAAAAGATCGTATGAAGCTAGGAGGTGATGCATATTGCATGTGCATCACAGTGAGCTGTTTCTGCCTACGGACCTGTTTTTAGTGTTTCTGCCTACAAGACTGCATTGATCTACAGCGAGCATAATGCCACTGTCAGATGAAAACCGTCTATCTCCAACGTGTCAAATTTTCAGCAACTAACAAAAAAGTTTTGCTTTGCTATTTTTCAGTTCATTCAATGGGCTCTGCAAAGGTTTTCTTCAGCCCAAGGGTTGTGGAACTTTCTCAACCTTTAAAAGAGCATGAGATCCTTCAGTTTGGGATAAAACATGAAAATAATCCAAACTGCATGTGCAAGGTTTTCAGCCAACAGTGAAGATATGTAGGCGTGTGCAGAAATGTCTGTGTGTCTGCATACAAAAGATATTTTGAGATGTTTATAGCCTGGAGCACCCCGTTCTGGCACAATCAATCACTCACTATTTACCCATCAAATTGATATACATAGAAGGCCAACACCTTGGGTTAGCATATTACAGGAAGATTAATAAATAATTTCTGAGCACCATTTACTGCCTTTCACCACTCAAAGCCTTTCTTTGCCTTTTTAATGCCTTTCTTAATGCCCTGGGTGCACTGATGGACAGACTCTGACTAATGCTTTGACTAAATCAATAATGTGGACTGTGGGTGTACTTAAAAGATCGTCAGTGTGTATATGTCAAGAGAGGCTGACATATGCAGGTCCAAATTGTAGAAATCTGCTCTCTATAATATTCTCCTGAAGGAGGGTTTCATTGTACAGGATGTTTTTGTATTGATAAAAAGTAAAATGTCAGCAATGTTCTTCTTAGATGCATTCAACAAGAGGCGGGACGGACAGGAAGACTTTTTCTTTCTTTTCGTTTAAGTGCAGAGTCACACCAGCACAAGGGTGCTGATTTTACCCATCACTCCCCGCCCTACACCCGATAATCCCCTTCAGTCCTGACAGGAACCCCGTTCAGTTGTCAGTGCCTTCACCCAGCAATGGCTATAATCAGCTCTGCCAGCTCAGTTCCTGAGAATTAGCTGTCTCATTCCCATGGCCATTATGTTTGTCCATCCTCCATACATGTTTCAAGCCGGTGTCTTGCAGCAGCTACGCTTGGGCAAGAGAATCTCCTGGAAATGAATAGAGACCTGATTAGGCTGTGGTAGACACTGACTGAACATAAGTGATGTTAAGTCTGAAGGAAGAAGTCTAGCACTCTCTGAGAGTGTTAATGATGGTTCACTGTCATGCTGGCTTTAGTGGCTGAGAGGCTGAAATGGGGCTTTGATCTCTGCTTTCTGGCTGACAGGCTGGCTGGCTGACTGGCAAGAGCGGAGGAGTCATGGGAAGACAAAGTCAGAAGTTGTTGGTGAAGGACTTGGGAATTAGTTGCAACCATTCCCTCTCTATCTGTCTCTCTCTGTCTCTCTCTCTCTCTCTCTTGCTTTCCCAAATGGCTAAATATAGTGTGACAAATAAACATGAAAAAGGGGCTAAATTGAATTTCAGTTTCAGTTTAGGGATGGGCTCTGTCGGCTTGGCGTGGGGCTGGGAGCCATAAAAAGCAACCTTTGCTTGTCGAGCAGAAGTCCTCAGATTGTCTGGATGGCAGCTCTGCCAGTCAAAATCATGTTTACACAAACACAACAACATTAAAATGAAGGGTTTTGTTTCTCAAAGCTATATTCATTTTGGAAGAATAATGCATCCTACCTCATTGCTATGAAAAAGTGCATTCATTCTCTAAATAGTAGGCACATTTTTTAATATGCAAAGGCATTTAGTGTGAACCATTTTCAATATGGACTTTTGTTTCTTAGATATTTGGCTGCAATGTTTTCAGTGTTTTTTTTTCTTTTGACAGCCATAATGACTGTATTTTATAAAGCAACTGAAAAACTTTTCTTCTAACCTTTTTGCTCTGTGGAAAATGTTAAGATAAATTACACTGTAGTGATGTTTGTGCACGCTCGTGTTAAAAGAACAAAATAAACATCAAAGAAATACATTTTATCACTGTTCTTTTCACAGTCACTGTGTTATTACAGGTGCACTTAGCTTTATTTGTGATTGGTAAAGAATCAGTGACAAAGTACGATGTGCATTGGGAATGTGGCAGACACACTATAACAGAGGAGTTTCTGAAAATGTTTGAAAAGAACAAAAAAGTGTCCTTTAATATGAACAACTTCAAGACAATGGCGGCAAATATTTCCAAATGTTGCATCAAGCCAGCCCTGTGTGAAATTTAAAATGTGTGTCAGAAATGCACGTTGCAACAAAACAAATGCAACCTATTATTCACATTTCACATGATGAATACATTTAAAGCAGGTGCATGAATACATACTGGATATGCATGAAAAAGCAGGCCTCATATCTCTTAATCTTAAACAGGCTGCAGCTCAGTGCTAGAACAGACAGGGGAAAGAGGAGAGCTGACACATGATCATATGACTGGGTTCCCCCATTTTCTTCTCTGTCTTAACATTTTCTCAGACACAAACTGATGAATGTGCTCTACCCGACTACAGTGACTCTTGTAGCATGAATTGATTGATCTGGCAGCTGGTGATCTTGACAAACAGAGCCAAGACCCCCATTTCTGGAAGCTCTTTAAGTCAACATGATAGAGGAGCTCACAGCAAATAGCCTTAGTCTGTGGGGAAAACAGAGGCTGTGGTGCCTCAGACATATGCTATCTATGTCTACACTCCATGTCAGCTTGTTATCCGTGTGTGTATTTGTGTATCATAATTTGTGCAACGCTCGCTAAAGTTTAGTATACTGTAGCTATTGATAGCAGGTGTGATATGTGTGAAATTAAATCACCTTTGTCAGGGAAATGCCTTAAACATAACAGCTTAGGTGACATTCAACTGCGAGTTTTATTTTTATGTCAGCTCTCATTTTGTGGGAGCAGGTGTTACTTTTTGGAAATGGTGGATGTCTCATAAAACTTTGAAAAGATTCCAAAGTCATCTCAGAGACAGAGCTGCCAAAGAGTCATTTTTCACCTGATATCCACAGGTAAGCATGTAAAAATATACTCTGCGCTCAAACAACAAGCATCACAGTCGTGCAATAAACAAGACAAGCGCATGGAAAGTCATTTAGCTGTGTGAATTGCCTCTATTGTCCCATGGTAGAAGCATCTGTCCTTGGCATATGTGATGGAGTAATGGGAGCTTAATAGCTCCCAGTCAGAACTATTGAGCTAGGTGAGTCACAGCTGTGGACAGCAACCATCACTTGGCAGTTTAGAAAGATAGGCTTTTTTGTCCTCGCTGGGAGTACAACCACTACAAGAGATGCATCCTAATCGAATACAATGAGCCAGTTTCTTTTGAATCCCATGCCAGAGATGGCCAAAATAATGATGGGCTGTACTTCCAATCACTGGTGGAGTGAAGCAGGAACAGCAAATCAGAGTCTGCTTTCAGCATGCCAAGACAAGATGAAGTCTTCTTTTTCTGAGATATTCTGGTAATGGCATCAAGCTGATTTGGATAAATTTACCAACAAGGTGAAAGCAATTTGAGTGTTTGGAGCTAAAAATTCAAATAAAACTATTTATTTCTTTTGAGCTCCAGCTAATTAGCTCATCTAGCTCCAGATTGTGGCCTCGGGTTAGATCTGCCTATGCTTCTCCCAGTGAGCATCTGATGGGGAAATGAGTGGAAACTTAGTCCACCACCAAGCCTCTGAGCTCTCAACAGAGCAAAATGTCATGTGGCCAGTTTTGTCTCGTCATTTCAGATGTTTTCAGGTGCGCAGGATCTTTAACAGACAAAACAAGTGTCTACTTCAGTTCCACGAATCCCAGTGAGCAGCACTCTGGAGGGAGGCATGACTTACTATCTCACTTAACAATCCAGAGACAGACACTGTGCATTATTTATAAACTGAAAGCACAGTATTAATTTAGGGCATCTCTTTAACAGTAATGGCTTCACGTGCAGCATGCATGCAATTCATTTGAAATCATGACTCATTTGAAAATCCTACCTCTCAATCATTTAAAGCTGAGTCCACAACTCTCCGTATAAAAAGCTTTGCTTCTGAAATAGGTATCATTCCTGACTTGGAAATGTCTTCTCCCAATTGCATTATTAATGTCACATTGTGAAGTAAATTAACAAGACAGCTGAGACTGAGACAATGAATGAAAAGTGATATAATTGCACTCTGAGTTGCACTCTGAGTCGAGCATGTGTGGTCTGGCTTCATACCAAATTTATGGCAGATTCTCTCAACCGTGGGCTAGTCAGCATCTTATAGCGAGCGATGGTTGAATTCACACTTTAGAGTAGATGTGAGATTGTTCGCTCATTCTGGGCCCGCGGTGCTGTTTTGGCTCTGGCACCGTGCCCCCCAGTGCAGGAAGGGATTATTCAGCAAGACAGTCCTGTGTGGTACGGCGAAGCAGGAGGTGTGTGAAATGTGCGTGGGTGAGATGACTGGATTTGATTATAGAGCTGGTACCAGCCTCAAGGATAATGGATAAGTGAAAAGTCTGTATGTGTTTGTGTAAAATGTTCTCATGAATGTATTTGCAATACTCTTTATGATTGCATTCACCATGGTTTAAAACAATTATTGGGCTTAGATTATGTTTGAATTCAAGAAAAACTCTGTTAACAACGCCATATATGTCTATAGAAGCTATGGAAGCCCTGAATGGCAAGGTGAAAAAAAAATTGCGGGCAATGTCGGAGTTTATCTTGTACAGATGAGATAATATCTCATACAGAGGAGATATTAAGAAACAGAGGATCAGGATCAGAAAACCACTACTCTGAGTAAAGATGTTAAGATTAGGCAAGTAAAATAACGTCAGTTCTATTTAAGTTAAGATTTGGGGGATAGTTTGGTTTTTGGGCAAAATTTCACCATTTGTTGGATGTAGATATGTCATGCAACAGCCTTCATTTATCCAACCAAACTTTTTCTGAAAGCTTACTTTTGGTGTGCATTTGTTTGTTTGTTTGTTTGTTTGTTTGTTTGTTTGTTTGGTCATAGAATTTGAATTTGTGCATTTGCTGTGACTTCAGACTGGTGCAGATTGTGCATGTGGATGCCAGTGAATTTTTATGCAGAAGAGCTGAAGTGGTTCATTAGAAACTCTCTTCTCAGAGGCAGGCAGGCAGTGGACGGACATCCAACCAGGAGATCCTCACTCGACGTTCACAGTGACCCACTTTAACTGAAACAATCAAATTTTACATCGACCTACTTTCAAGAAAATTCTTCCCTTCTTCTCTCTCTCAAGGCATTATTTTTACATTTTAGGTTCGCTTTCATTCCAGGATTTTCATCAGCTGAAGATTCTTGCCATATCCTCTTTCACTCCCAAACTGATCTGAAAATATTGGCAGATATAAAGGCAGGGTTTCAGTTGTTACTGGGGAAAAAAATAAATATATTCCACATTACTCCCAACTTTTCTTAAAAGTAATGAGTCTTACTTGCATTCACTGGACCAACAAATATTGTTGTACTGTAGCCCACATTACCAGCAAAGATAAAGTCTTTATCATCAAATCCCAACTTTCTGAGTCATATTTTCCACATGTGCACTCTACTCTTAATTTTGATGTCTCCAACATGAATTGAAAATAGAATAAGACGATTTTCCTTAGATATTACATGAATAAATAGGTTGATAACACATAAAAATGCGATCGAGTTAACAACTTAACAGTTAGATGAGTATCTGTGATGTGATCACTGAAACTGGAAGAGCAGCGGCTTACATGACACTGCTACAGGAAAAAGAAACGTGACTACAGGAAGGCATTAGTCACCCAAAGATAGAGGGGTTTCTGTCTGGACCTCACACAGGAGGAGGAGGACGTTCACATGACCACCCACCTCTGCACATCACGATCATTACTTTTTTAAAAAGAGATGGCAGGTCTACTTTAACCTGAAAACTTTAAAACAGAACAAAGAGATAAAACATTCAGTAACTTTATCTATTATTGATAACACTATATGTACATTTTTGGGGTGGCACCTGTACAGAAATCTGTTCATAGAGAAATGAATGATGCGGACTATACATAGTGAATGAACCAGGGTTTGCCGGGGTCCTAACCATATGTAACACAGCCCGACAACTGACTTGGGACACGCCGTAGTCCAGCGCTGTTGGGGATTTTGTGATGATCCCAAGCTTCCCTGCCAGTCTGCCAGCTTACTGTGTCTGGCTGGCAATCTGAGTGGGAATCTCCCCAGAGGAAGCCCTGGCCTGAATAATTCAGCAGCTGGTGGGAAAAACGATCCTGCCTGGTTCAGCCATCGATCCGACAGAAAAGCAATGGCAGCATTCGGGTTTGGGCTCAGACGGCTGAGGCGAGGGAAACAGCTTTATTTATGAATTATTACTGCTGTTGTAACAAGGTTGCTATAACCGGTGTAATATGAATGAGAGGACACTGGTTTTAGCATGAAAATATGTCAATGTTCACATTATGATCATATATCATAAGACATGAATATCATATATCACTATTATTATAATTAGCCATGTAATAAAGAAGTACACAAGACAGCAAGACAGCAATAAGATCTGGGGAAATGATGAAGGGGTGGTTGAAGGTTTTTTGATACCTCATACTATTTTTAATAACACTCTGCTACATGTTGTAGCCAATACTCTTTTCCTCTCTCTCTCTCCCTGCTTCTCATTACCATCTTAAAAAGAGATTGCCCTCCTGCCTCCTCTTCCCCGTTTCCATCTAACACTCCCTCTTCTCCTCCATATTACCTCTCTTCTGCCTCTCCCATCTGTTCGCTCTTTCTTTTTTCATCTTCCACCTCTATTTTCCAACTCTCCCTCTCTCCCTGGGCTCCTCCAATCTCTCTACCTTGTTCTTCCCTCCTCCTTCATCTGCGCTTCCCTCCTCCCGCACTCCATCGTCCACATGTTCCCCCCCACCCTTCTATAACTACTTATTCCCTTCCTCTCCTTCCACTCTTATGCTTTTCCGCCTATGAGGTGTAAGGACAGCCTTCTGGTTAAAATCCATCCTAATTAAAATGTCCTTGAGCAAAACACCCATTTCTGCTCTCCTTTGGCGACATGTAGTCACTGGTGGATAAAAATCCCCATTCTCCAAAATGTCAAGTATTCAGGAGCCAGAAAAAGCAGCCTTGTTTTCAGCAGGACCACCATGGTAGATGGTAGAATTTCTCAACCCACAGGAAACGCTTCACCTGAAGAGAAAACATGAAAATCATTAAAAGTGTGTATGTATTATTATTATACAGTGTGTATAATAATGTGATTTGTTAAATTAAAAAAAAAATATTGGTCCCTAGGTTGCACATTGTATTGTCTCTGTTCCATATCTCTCCTCGACACATTCTTTGCCTCCACACTCGTATCAAGAACAGCACATCTTCGTGACATTAAACCTAAGGGTGATTGAAGACTTGGAGCTGAATATC
This sequence comes from Holocentrus rufus, assembly GCA_900302615.1. Classification (NCBI taxonomy): domain Eukaryota; kingdom Metazoa; phylum Chordata; class Actinopteri; order Holocentriformes; family Holocentridae; genus Holocentrus; species Holocentrus rufus. The sequence goes on from OMLF01019979.1 coordinate 39,127, forward strand.
AGCAATTCTCATTTCCCCGGCAGATGTGTTCTACATTCAAGTGTGTGTGTGTGCTTCTCTGTGTGTGTGTGTGTGTCAATGTGAGTATTGGTATGTGTGTTTGTGTATCTGTGTGTGTGCCTTTGGGGCATAATCAATCAAATTGTGTGCGTAAGCACCTCTTGCTTGTCTCATGTTTAGGTGGGAGTGAGCCTTTCTCATAACTCACAAGGCAAATCCTGTTTTGTAAATTGCCGCTGGTTGGAGCTGGCAGCTGAGGCCATTGATCAGAGATCTAATTGTAAGGCAGCAGCAGTTACCTGCCGTTATTCAGAGGTGTGTGGTCCTCAGAGGTGGAGGATGGGGGTGGGATGGTTTGGATAAGACAGTTGAATGTTTGCTGTGATTGATTTTTTTTGTGTTAATATGTGCTCTCAGCTCATCTGTTGCCGCTCTCTTGCTCTGTAGCCTACGCTGTGGATCTCATTTAGCCAGCAATGAAAGGTGCCAACTACCGTAACCAGCACTTGGTACATGGAAACAAATTGCCGTAAAAAAGCTTATATGGTAGCCCAGAATTTCAGTAGCTTTAAACATTACATCATAAAAAACATTTTCAAATCCAGCCCATAAAAGAGAGGAAGCAAGTTGTGTTGCAAATGGTAAAATTTTATTTGCCAAATCCATATAGCTCCATTGCAGTTGTACCCTTCATTGCCCACTCAAAAAGCTCTATTTCCTTCTTTCTGGCACAAACACACACACACACACACGCGAGAGGGGGAAAGTGAACTGTGATGCAGTGTGTGTGTAAGGCAGAGGTCACAGAAAGAGCCTGGCCTGTATATGGCCTGTGTAGCATGAATACATTCATGCAACACCCACCAACTGCCCTTCTGGCGCTAGAAGAATTCACCCTAGTTGTAAACTTTTCACCCTCAGGCCACACAGGCAACTTTTTTTCTGAGATGCACATTTCCAGGGAATGTCATGTTGGAATATGAAACCCAGTGGTTGTAGTGTGTTGGCTGCACACTGCGCTGATCATCACGTAATCACAGGGAGCCATGTCTAAATAATTTTGATCCATTTCTCAATCAGTGCCGGCTGTGGGCAGCGCTCTGAGTTTACAATCTAATATAACTATTGATGTGTTTAATAGGCACGCTACGGTGCAAATGAAACAATCCACTTGAATACCAATTCATATTTTACAACTGAGGAGTGTCAGTGTACAACATATCCAGTAATGCCAATGAAGTTCAAAATCAAAATCTATGAGCCCCCAAAGACCCACTAATTAGCCCATGGCAGCGCATTTATGCTGACTTGTACAGTACTCCAAGTGAAGAATCTAATCAACTCTTAATTTCCACGTCTTGAAACGCCTCTTCAAAAAGAACTTTTCATCCCTAGGTATTCATCATCCTTTTTCTCAGCCCGCACTCAGAGCAGTTCAAGCTGCTGCACTGAGCGCTGAGGAACCTCCTGCAGGTTAGAGGGAGGAAGCTGTCTAATTATTTTGGTTTGTGTCAGATCCCCTAAATAAAGTCAGCTATGTCTGTCTGTCTGTCAGTCGAACAAGACTTTGTTTGTTCTCTCCGTGCAGGAGGGACTCCGTTATAGTCGGTCTATTTCTGATCTGTTCTCTGAGGACATTATCTTTCTCCCTCACTTTCTCTCTCTTGCAGTTACGGATTCACTTTCTGTTGTTCTCTTTCTCTCTATCCATCTAGCTGCGTCTTTCTTTCTCACACACACACACACAAACACAGCTACACACATATTCACTGACACACGTACTTTCTCCCTCCTTTTCTTGCTCTCGCATTCGATTTCTCTCCTACATTCGCATTCTCTTGCTTTCCCTAATTCCCTTGTGCATAGAGACATACATACCAAAATCCTGCCCCCGCTGCCTCCATGCATCTCAGATCCTTTCATAATCTCATTTACATAAGGGGAAGTTGTGTTTCAGGAAGTTAGTTTTGAAACCCCTCCAGTATTGCCAATCCCTTTGAAATTGATTATGTAACACTTAATGCAAATCTGGTGACACATTTTAAATATTTCATCATGTCATATCAGCAGTTGTATGATGTTATGCCTAATGCCTGGGTTAAAAGTTTATTCCTGTTTTCTAAGGCATATTTAAGGTTCTTTTTAATAGCCTAAGATCTCATTTTGGAAAAAAAATAAATATCCTGTGTACTGCGAGCTGAATCGTTGAAGCGAGTTCCCCAAATTTACTAAATATGGATCGTATTTTCTCAGCCTTGGTTTAGGTTTCATTTTTACCTTGCTCTGCAAAATAGTGCCCTCAAAAAGTCAGAGAACACAGTTTAGTAAATTCTCTCAAGCTTCATCCCTATTCACTGAGATTAGAGCTTCGCTGAAAAACCGATTTCACCATGACACTATCAGATGATTTTACATTGTTTAACAACACACAGTCCTGAGGAGCCACTGACTGCAGGCTATTTTTAAAGTTACTGCTGATGTAAGACACTCTAAGACAAACATCTAACTATAAATGGAGGAATTTTTGCCCCTCTGTCTTTATGTATGTCTGTCCTTCAATTTCCTCAACAACCATTCATCCGAGTGACTTCACACTTGGTGCGTGTATTGCTGAGGCCCCAAGGAAGTGCAGTGTCAAGTGTGAAGTGTTTTGGATGAGCCGTTTGAGAAAGCTGCAAAAGTGCACATGAAGTTTTGCGCTATCACCTAGAGACTCACGTTATCGGAGCGGAGCAGCGAACTCCAGCAGTGACAAACACTGACCAACACAAACTGCAGCCTCCAGAAAGCAACAGCCTTGGAGCCCCAGCGAGCCGCAATGAGAGGACCCCTTTTTTCCACATTAAAACACTACATGGCTAAATTGCCAGGAAAGGAGATTAATGTTAGGCTGGATTCACATAATGCAGCATCCATGCAATTAGTTGCAGGTTGCAAATGAAACTTTTACTGTCATCATGTCAACAAACCCATATAGAACATTCCAAATGATGATGCAAACCGAATTTATAATTTTCATTGGATGGCTCACCTGGAACTGAAGTTGCATGGAACTGAAGTTGCATTTCAGTTGCACCATGTAAAGCCAGCCTTAGGGTTATGGTTAGGGTTAAGGTTTGGAATGGGCATAGCTATAAACTTTAAGCATGTTCATCACTGGAAAACAAAGGTCCTCTGGCTGCAGGTGCCTTTTGCTGCACCTCCAAGTCCCTCCAAAGCTGCAAGCAGGAACACTGCAGGCCAAGGAATCGGCCCCTTCTGACAGGCACATATTAAACGGGCACTGCACTAGTTGTTTCAAATTGGTTTGCGTCTTCTTGCTGGACTCATCTGAGTCCCATAAGCACCTTTGCAATAAACCACTGGAGTTTTGAAGAGTAAAGACGTCTTGTATCTGTATGCATGTTGATAGCTGAGGACTTCATTTGTTGGAAGGTTTATTAAGATTGGATTTTTGGTGAGGTTTGCTTGTAAATTTAGGGCAGGACCGCTGTTCACTTGGGGCGGGTGTGTAGGAAGGCATATGTTATGGGGGTTGCACTCGGCACAGGATAATAAAACGATTGCTTTGATGAGTTTTTGTTTCGGCAGACCTAGTTTTGCATCCACCCATTTGGGCTTCTGCTACAGTAGGAATATGGTGGTGTTTGATGCCCCAGTTAATGCAGCCCTTTGTCATGCCTTTCTCCTCCTTCCTGTTTGAACGGCTCCTTCAACTATGCTGGCAGGTGTCTTTACAGTATCTCTCTCAGTCTGTCACTCTCTCTCTCTCTGTTTGTGTGTGTGCCCACTTCTTTTGTATGGATCTGTGTGTGTGTGTGTATGTGTGTGTGTGTGTGTGTGTGTGACTTTTTTGTGCCAAAATGTGAGTGCTTGACATAGGGATGAAAGTGTGTGTGTGTGTGTGTGTGTGTGTGTGTGTGTGTGTGTGAGAGAGAGAGAGAGAGAGAGAGAGAGAGAGAGAGAGTGTGTATATTATATACTAGTGTGTATTTATGTGTGTATATACTAATGTGTGTTTATGTGTGTGAGTCTTCTCAGAAAAGACATTTACACACTTTGAAATGGGTCATGAAACACAGCCAGCCTGGTACGCTGCAGTCTATTTCCACTCTATCCACCAGCTCCATTCACCATGGATTTCACCACACCAGCTGGTTATATTTACTTCAAACCTGAAGATGTGCTCTTCATATCCCCCTCACCAAACCAAACCAAACCAAACCAAACCAAACCATGACTAATCTAAATCCATCAGTCCCTGATGCTGCCCAGCCCACATCCCGTCTCCTAACAGTGCTGGGGATCAGTTTGGATTACACTCTAGTTCTTGTCAGTTATACATTATTTACAGTGGCACATAAAAAAGTCCAGACTGGCCAATTATTAATGTTGCATTCATGTAATATGGTATTTACTGTAAGTAACATGTTTTGACTTGTATTGCAAATGGTGTCAACATCCAACTCACAATTACAGCTAGGAATCTCTTTTTCTTCTGAAAGCTCTAACTAGGAGCTTGACTACTTTATATATCTGACTTAAAGGTAAATAAAGTGGAGGTATCTGGAAAGTGGTGACTGTTAAACATAAATAAATACATATTTAAAGCTACTTTGATCATGCATGCTTTTTTTTAACAAACAAAACAACTCCAAGCCTCTCATAAAACTGAACATATTTTGCTAAATTAACAGTTTATAGTGGCACTTCATGATATAGACTTGAAGAGCTGTAACACTGGCTTTGCTTCACTTTCCTGTTAATTTATTTTACTTTCCAACTTGCGTGAACACTTGCCAGAATCTCTCCAAGCTCTGCCTTCCTCCGGCATAATTCATGTTTGCAAGGAAAGAAGATCACCATCATAAATAGAGCTTAATTAGGTATAATAGCTGATAGGTGATATGTTGTCATCCCACGGTTTGTGTTGAGTAGCTCTGCTCTCTGAACATATATTTGTAGAACAAAATGCAGAAGAGAGCATGCAGCAAACCGTTCTAAATCTAAGTCCTCCATCCTTCATTTCTTAGCAAATCGGTTAGCCACTCTCAGCATAACATCCGAACAGCTCAGCATCCCGACGCTGCAGCAGCACAGCATAGCAACAACTGTAACATGAGCCTGGTTAGCTGTATATAATGGAACCACATTATGAACCAGCTGAGCTTAGCCTTTATCAGGCTCAGCCATGCAAAGCCTAATTCTGACTAAAATGAGGTATTTGGTCAGTGGACTTGACTAGTTTCCCCCCATAGCAACATAACATCACATAATGTAAATTATGCTCACTTGTCTATAGGAGAAAAAGGGTCAACTCAGCAACCATTTTCATTCCTCAGGCCTCACTCAGGTTCCACCATTTCTCTTTTTGTTCTTGACTTTGCTCAATCAAAGGGAGATTAGGAGGCATAGCTGAGCTGAGTGTTGTAAGAGACCAGCTAAATGGATGAAGCTTTTATGCAACCCAGAAAAGAAAAAGACCACAACAAACAACAAACTGAGTGGGAGAATGTGAATATATGAGTAGCTCATCCTTCCACTTGATCTTTAGATATACTGGCTACCTTTAATCTCAGAGCAGCTTGTACTGTCACCTTTGCCCATGTTCAGATTCAGTCACTGGTTCCTGCATTTTATTTCTAATACAAAATGCTTCACTGTTTTATCAGTCATCATTTATGCTCCCAGGCTGCTCCTTATCAAGCACCTCAGATTAAGCGAGCCGATCTAAAATAAGTTTTGCCCAAGGACTTCAGCAGACATTTTGAAATATGCTTGTCAGAAAGCACTTATGAAATGGCATTAATTATTCAATGACAGCTAAAAATGAAAGAATATGAAAAATAGACATTTTCTCTTCTTTTTTTTTGTGCCGTCCTTTTATTAATACTGCACTTGAAACCTCACTAAACTGTCAGGAAGAAAGTTTAGTTTTGGAGTCGTTGAGTTTACTTCCTTTATATTGTTTGCTATAATAAACCTAAAGTGCTTTTCATATGTGTTGTTCATTTTGTTTTGATGAATATTCACAACCTATTCATTTACAGTAATAGAGATGAGTAGATGTTCTCTTTATTGTAGGTTGTGGTGGCAGTGATGGTGATGATGATTATGGCAGTTATCACTGCAACAATTACGTACTGTCGCTGTCCACTGGAAACCTTGTATGTCCAATTTTGATGATTTTCATGTTTTAATTTAATTGGAGTATTTACCTGCTGCTCTTTGGGCTCCTAAAGTTCTAGAATCCTGGATGGTCAGAAACCTTTACAAAACTAATATTATAAACAGAAAAATGTACAGTCGTCCAGCTAAAAACAAATTTCTGAAAACTTGACATTCTGGAGATACATGGTTTTCACTGGACAGCAGTGATGCAGCTGATCTCCTGATGATGTGATGAACTGAGCCGCAGTGCAACCAATATACAGCGACAGCAGGAGAAAAAAAAAAGAAAAAGAAAGAAATATGGCACAAAAATGAGACAAAACTCCAAAATACATGCAGGAATTGAATGTAAAAACGTAAAGAGAGGTGGCACAGGGAACGAAATTGCAAGTATGATGAGGCCATATAGAACTTACTGCAAGACAGATGATGGAAAACAAATGGAGGGATAATACATAAAACAGAGAAAAAAGAGATGAAACTGAGGAAGCAATAGTGTATGATATATGGGCTGATTCACCTTGGACCAATGGGGAAAACAATGATCAAATTAGGCAAGTGTGGGAGAAAGGGAAAGAATAGGATAGATGGATGTGAAGCAGAATGACACAGTCAAAATAATGCAAACAAAGTTTTTAAAAGCCGTCAGGGATTTTTTCATGACAATGATGTGTAGAGATATAATTCTATAAATAATTCTATAAACCTTGAAAAGTGTAAAAAAAAAAATATCACAGTGCACATCTAAATTTGTGGTGGGATGCAATGAGGGACTTGTCAAGATGCTGCCATGCTTTAGTACATCCACAAACAAACATGAACACACACACATACACACACACACACTGGACAAAACACAGAAAATCAAAGACAACCAGTGGATGTCAATAAGAAACAGACTGCTCAGCTGTCAAGCTCAGGATACAGATTCCAGATGTGAATGTGGCACAGCGGGGGGGCGGAGCTAGAGTGCAAAAAAAACAACCAATAAACACATAAATAAATGAATAACTGAATGAATGAATGAATACATACATACATGTAGGAGAAAAAACAAGGAAAGAGTTTTCGGTGTAATATTCTGTCAGACTGTGAGGATTTTTTCTTACAATGTCATTGTCATAAAGTTAAAACAACCCGCAGCACTCCCCTCTGCAGCGTCTGTGAGTTTTCTGTGGGTATATTTAATTATTTCTTCCTCTCTGCTACATCTGATCTTTTGATGAATAACTTACTGGTTCAAGAAGGCACTGTGTGAAAACAGACTTGATTTTTCTGTTGGGAGTAGAGTCTGGGAACTCCAAAATTAGGCCAAATAAAGAACAAATCAGATCACCGGTGCTACAGCTTCTACCAGGGAAAGGCTCACATTTTTTTTCCCTCTTGCACTCGAATGTGCCATTTATTCATGAGAAAATCCTACACATGGCATCTTCAATTAACTCCTTACACACGTATTCACGCACACAGGTGGGTGGTTGGTTTGCTAATGGGATCCTACGCTCAAAAAAGAATCCACTCTGCTTCTCTCTTTCTCTCTTAACTGATTTCCTAGCAATTTACTGTTACATGATTGGTCTCTATAGTCACAGGAATATTTTAAAAGCACTGAGGCCCTAACCTTTAGACTAATTAAAATAGTTTCTGGTAACTTTTGGTGTTATACAAGTTTAAGCATGTTCTTGTGACGCACTCGCTGTAAGTTGGTCTCCAAAGCTAAATAGTTTAAATAAATAAAATATATGAAAGGTCAGGCACAATGTGTCTATATTTGTGTGCTTATGAAACTTTCAGTACTAAATATATGAGGATGTCTCTATAATTTGTAGATGCTGTGAGCTTCCTGCTCCTCTGTGTTCTCATTATAGAGAATAAAAACAAAAAGTGGATTCTCAGTCTTTGGATTCTCAGAGAAAAGGTGACTAATTTGTACTAATTTGTACTTGGATAAATGTTCAGTGATTACAGACAGTTTTATTTGCAACAATCAAATTTAGTAGGATTTAACAATAAAATTAATAAAAAAAAGATAATTTTTTACAATTAAGGCATAAAAATACCCCCAAAATGCTTTATTCATGATTACAATAATAAACCGATTGATTGTTTTCACAGTTTTAAAGATCATGATGTAGTACATTACTGCATGAAACTTTATTAAATTATTAAAACAAACAACATATCACTACTTTTGTAACAACAGCTGAAAACTACATTAAAAAACAATCTCTCTGATTCCTTTTATATTGCAGTCATACCTATTATAGGCATCTATTGAATACTCCTGTGGGGTAAATTAGGTTAGAGCCAATCTCTGATCATATTGCCATGTTTCTCAGAAGCCCATTGGGTATTTTATGCTTCTCATTTAGGCAACTTTGTAATTATTTTCTCCTACGTCCCCTCTTCTTTTCAAGTGTTTTAATATTATTTTTCTTGACTGCTGTGTTTTAACACAAACTAGATGAGTGCACTCAGTAGAGTGCAAATCGCTGCCAGGTGTGTGTGGGGACACAATGTCTATATAAAGTAGATAGTTGTTATTGCTTTGTGCCACAACTGGCTGTAAAGAGGGTGAGAGTGGTTTTCCATGATGGCTTTGATCTTGTCCCTCGTCCAAAGACCTGACAAGATTAGGCAAATTAGTCTGCTGACGTATGAAACAGCAACGGCTGTTTTACGCTTCATTTTTTACAGTCATGAAGCATCAGGCTATTGAACCTATTTTACCCCGCTTGTTGACAGATTACATCAGCTTCTGACACTTTTTCAGTGTTGTTCTCCCCTGTGTTTGCTCTGTGTTCTGTTGACTTTCTTCATCAGCAGTGTGTTTTATAAACTCACAACTCACAAACACAACGAACGTCCTGCATTTTTTTTCACCTGCAATCGGAGCAAATATAGCCACAATAGGATAAAAAAAAATCATTAGGCTGAGAGGCCCAGGAGTATGTGAAGAGAGAGAGAGGAAGAGAGCAGCGATGGTCAAGCGAGCTAGACAATGAGGGAGCGGAAGTAGTGAGAAAAGTGTTTTTCAAAGTTTTTGAATCACTTCAACCAACCACAAGAGGTTCTTCCTCATACAGTCATAAATGTCCGCAAAAAATTATGCTGCTATGCCCCGAGGTTTGCAAGATTAGCCACAGACAGACACACAGACACACCAGATGAAATACATAATCTTCTGGTGGAGACAATAGTTCAATAACTATCTTTTCTTGTTGCTTTGACAAAAGTTGAAAGGAGGTGGTGCAGCACTTTTGTGACAAATATTAAAGTTGCACTCAGAGTTAAGAGCAAGAAATGTATTTTGTGCAGCTAGTTATGGATAAAGATTTGTATTATGTGAGTAAACAGCAAATTGGATCTTTAAATAATAACAGTAATGGCATAGAATAATATAAAAATACCCTCAAAGCACTTCATGATGACAATAATACTCTGACTGGTTGTTTTTACAGTTTTTAAGGTCACGATACAGTAAGATAAAACATTTATAACCTGTTATCTCGCCAGACAGCTTTCTTAGATGGCTCACAGACAAACAATTACGACAGAACGGAAAGGTCACATTAATAAACAGGGGTGGCTGCTTCACAATGTGTGCTAATGTGCCCTTTGAGAGGGAGGGGCATCCAAATGAAACTGAATATGTATTTGCAGAAAGGCTGAATAAATTACACATGCCAAGCAAAGCATGTAATTATGAATCCGATCAACAGCACCTGTTCTGAGCCCGCTAGCATGTGTGACTGTGCTGGGAGTGTGCGTGTGTGTGCGTGAGAAAGAGATTCACATTCAACAACCCAAGAATTAATTCAATACAAGATGTTGTTTTGTCTGAACAGAGCTACTGGACCCAGAAATTGTCACTCTTTTCACAAATCACCATATGCATCTGTGGTTCAAAAAGGTTTCCCGAGCATCCACAGTAGGTACACTGTGCAAAATTGACTCAACTGACAAAACAGCGTACGTAATTAAATTAGCCATATAAACATAATTAGATGGCGGAGTCTACATGGCTCTCATCTTCAGACCGACTCACTGATATATTGCATGCTTATTCCACAGTTTTTTTTTTTATCAGTAGAGTCTAAAAGGTCTTCACTTAAATCGATATTGAGCTGTGTGCACCTTATAACCCTGAAACACCTTCACAAACAAGCAGGCTAAGCTCCAAACTTCAATATGTTGCCCCAAGTGCTGTTTGTTTTCCTGTACTGAAATTGCTGCAGTGCAATATTTCAGATAAATAAATGACTTTAAGAAACTGCAGTGTGCCATCCCATTCAACATTTTAATTAACTTGCCTTGGTGGCACTGAATCCTGTAAAGTTTTTGTAAAGTTTGGGATCAAAGTGTAGTGACTTGTCTGGATCCCTGGACGCACAGCGAATACTGTAAATGCTGTAATGTGTCATTTTTGATATGAACATGGTTCAAGTGCAGGCACTTTGACAGTGTTGATCTTTCCACTGAAATGTCTCGCTAACACAGATTGCTGCTGGTAATGTCTTCGTAACTTTAAACATAATATGACAAACATGGGATTTCAAGGTTTCATGCTTTCTTTTTACTTCTTTGCATTCATCAAATGCCTTCTCGACTTACTTTTGAAAGCTGCAACACAAGGGGGGCAGAAATGCGGGAAAAAGAGGAGATCAAAAAGAGTCAGTCTGACAAAATTGCAAAGCAGAAAATTATGGCTACAAAAATTGCACAAGAAAATAGAGAAGCCAGTAGGCTTTAGCATCTCAAGGGACGGGTCTCATGTCATTGTGGTGACCCAGCAAGCAAACAAAAACATGAAGGGTAATAGTGTAAGGTACATAGCAGCTCCTGGCAGGCATTATGAAAAGGTCAAGCATAATGGAAATGTTCTGTGGAGACAGAAAAAGGCGAAAGAGGTTGAGAGATGAAGATGGAGGGAAGGAAAGACAGATTCACAGAAAAGATGGATAATCATCACAATCAGACCCAGGGAGAAAGATAAAGAGAGACAGAGGCAAGAGTGAGAAACTACAAGCGCAAATGAATGAACGGGAGAATAAAGCCGAGCGAAGGAGGCGCATTAGAGTAATAACAAGGATGGAACTCGCTGCCACCTCCTGAAACAGTTATACTCCAGGGAGAGGGAGTGGGGGAAGGCACAAAAGAGAGAGGAGGGGATTTCAAACTACAGTCATTACTGCTGAAAAACACAGGGAAGTTTAATATGTGTGTAGAAACAATTAAGGCACAGAGCAACACTCTCAAATTTCATGAAATGAGCATGAATTCTGAAGTGCTTGTGAATGCAGATGAGGCGAACTTTACATTCCTCCAACGCAAACTGTAACGTGTGGCAGAACCATGAAATGAACAAGCTGTTTTTAATTGTCACTTGAAAACGTGACAAACAAAAAGTAATGGTTACAGTAAACCAGCTTTGGTCAAGGTTAGGGGAAGGTTTTAATCACAGTTGAATAAGAAAACATTTGCCAAACTTGTAGAAAACGCCTTTGCATGAGTTTGGAAATGAACCTGATGAGCTGAGAGAGACGTAAGCTATATTTAACCTTTTCTGATTTGAAAATGTCTTGATATCATTATAGCATGCAACCTTACAATATTCTGTGGTCCTGTACCAGTGAAAGATCACATATACACGGATATATGAAGTATTTCCCTGACTTGTTGTGGAGTGAGCACAAAGATCAGGCTCCACAGATTTGATGAGAGAAAAATGTTCTCCTCACAATACTATATCATCTGTCTATAGTAGTAATATATGCAGATATAGTATTCTGTTTTTGCACTCATTTTTGCATCATATACAAGACAACATGCACTGATTATTTTGTACTGATTACTGAAATCTCCTTGGAGAAAAATTGTCACCGTGCTGCCATGCTGGAATACATTACAATACATGCCTCTGCAAAGATGGAGCAGTGTTGGTGGTTGGAGGTTGGAGACGGAGATGAGAGCGCAGTAAACACATCGACATGGAGGCAATCAGCCTGCCACTGTGTGAGCCACCAAACCCCACAATTTTCTCTGCTGAAACGCTGGCTAGCCAGCTGATTTTGTTGTCTGTGAACGAGCCTATATGTAAGTGTGTGTGTGTGTGTGTGGGGCGCTAGAGAAAATTCACACATGGATAGTCATATACATGCAGAATAGGTTTATTATAAATGTTCCCCCCTAAAATGTCTAGATAGAGATTCAATCAGTCATTTGTTCATGGTGGGATGATCATAATGGACTTGTCTATAAAAAGAGACATGGATGGCTGTGCCCATGTAGCTTTGTGCTGTACACCCTGTGTGTGTTTGTTACTGCGTCTTGGTTGGCTTGTGATGAGTCTGTGATCGAGATATTTCCCAGAGTGGGATTAATAAAATGCTACCATCTCTCTCTCTCTCTCTCTCTCTCTCTCTCTCTCTCTCTCTCTCTCTCTCTCTCTCAATTTGCATTTTTTTCATGGTCTTCTCTACGCTCGTGGCAAGAGGCCGCCTATTCAGCTGCTAGTGTGCAGCAGCTTGGCTTTTGCACCCAAAAGATACCTGAGAGTGTTTCCATCTGACCGTGCTTTGAATTCTCAACACTGGGTTCTAGTTTTGGGGAAGCAGATTGCTCTAATTTGGCTATATTTGTCACAGTGAAGTAGAAAGTGTTGCTGTGTGTGTGCAGAGTGAGCACAGTCGGTCCTCTGTGGGTTTCCAGGTCTGTCTGTGGCGACCGGTCTCCAGAGTTTCCACGCTTTGCCCGCTGAGTCTGTACCTGCCCAAAGTCTTTCTGAGTTTGTGATCAGGCATTGTGGTCAGGTATTCTGCCACTGTGTACTAATGGTTCAGGGCTAAATAGCCGACATCTTTCCAATCGGTGATTTAGTTCTCTTTATGTTTAGTTATAATTCGGTCGGGCCAGATTGTGTCCTGCGGTTCTGTGGTCGAGGTTCGGTAACTGAAGGGGTTAACAGACTGAGGGGACTCTTCTCCAGCTTCGTCTCTTGGGATTTTAGTGCTTTGTGGTGGAAACTACCGGCATCGCTTGTTTTCAAATGGTTATAGAGCTTGATGGCTGTTTTTTCGATTGTTATTTGGAGGGAATATTGGCTCAGTTCTGCTCAGCAGGCATTATTTGGAGTTTGTCTATGGATGAGCAATATATGTTTACAAATATTATACAAATGCAAACACAATTGCTGTCTCCCTCTCTCTCACACATTCTCTTTCTACCTCCCCCCATCTTCCTCTCTTTCTCTCTCTATCTCACAAACACACACATACACACACACTCACTGTAAATGCACAAATAAGTGATCGGTGCGCCCACACACTTTATGGATGTAGTTTCATGTTTAAGTGCTCTCATCTCCGGGATGCACAATTGTCAGTCTATGCTATTATCTTGTCTGGAGTATCTAAGAGATACTCCAGATAGTAAAAACAGTTTTGAATAACGTGCACTTATTGATTAAAACTAGGACCAAATGGGTGTACCGATTTTAACTTGCTTTGCAAGTATCACAAGACTGGGAAATAATCTATTTCAATCAGCCTTTTTCTCTTGCTGAGTGCAATATAGGATATTACTGTGTTCTCACTTCCAAGTCAGGCCATTCACCCTACAGTAATGCACAGCTACAGTATTAGTCCATGTGTCTATCCTGCATCTATCCCTAAACCTCTGCAAAGCTACTCCTTCTTAGTTCTCATTACAATTTTGAGATAATACAATAGCAGAGATGGGGAAACTATGAAAATATCTTACATGAGTAAAAGTGCTGCTACATGAATATACATAAAATTACTGTAAAAATCTACCTAAAGAGTAAAAAATGCAACTTATTCAAATTAACTTATTGAAAACTTATATATAAGTTGTGGAATTACTTTTTACAAAAATAAAAGTATTGTTAGATGTGATCTTTTCCATGCAATGCTGCAAGATCAAAAAACTTTACAATATAATGTAAATCCAGATCAGTCTCCTCCTCTGGGCTGACTGACTGTTCCCTGCAAAAGGCTCCACATTTGGCCAGTTTATGACTGGCCTCTTTCTGATGCAGCGAACATGGAGCCTAACAGTTTGTAGTTTGGAATGGTTGTGACTTAAAATGAAATGAATTATAAGACTTAAGTCAAAACATTAGGAAAGGTTAAATATACAAAATTGCAGGTCAATTACAGTGAGGACCTTTTAGACTCGGCTGACAAAAAACAGAAAAATCTACCAGTGAGATAGTCAGATGGTGAGAACCATGTAGACTCAACCATCAAATTACATGCTTATTCCGCTTTTTTATCAGTTGAGTCTAAAGGGTCCTCACTTTAGTCAACTCTCAGCAATTTTGCATGCTGCACAGAATATCTGCTTGGTTAATGAGAGTTCTTGTAATTAGTTCACTTTTGCATTCACCATGTTCAGCTTTGTAACTATAATACGATTCAGCATAACCATGAAGATAGTTGTCAGCGAGTTACATTTGTTTCTTCTCTGCTTCTTCGTTTCTCAGGAATCTGTTGGATAAAGACACATTCTCCAAGTCAGATCCATGTGAGTAAACTGCAGCTTCATCATCTATTTAAACTCTGTGCCTGAACTGAACGTCTGTCTCTGTTCCTCTCTGTCATCCCTGTTTTGATGCTTTGATGCTTCACTTTTCCCTTCTGCTCCTCTGTCTCTGTCTGTCTCCCTCTCTGTCTATCTCTCTCTCTCTCTCTCTCTCTCTCTCTCTCTCTCTCTCTCTCTCTCTCCTGGTCTGATTGGGGTTTATCTGTTTTTGTAGTTGTGTTGCTTTGTGATTTGGGAAACCTTTGTTTTGCTCAAAGTGCCGTGTCTGTTTGTTCACTGTGCTGGAGCTAATACCGTTGCATTGATCTCCCCAATTGGAATCTGCCTGCATTTCCCTGATTGTGTGACTGATTGCATTCGCCTATGCTCTCTCTCTCTCTCTCTCTCTCTCTCTCTTGCAGTGTGTGTGCTCTATACCCAGGGAGTGGAGACCAAACAGTGGAGAGAGGTGAGAGAATTGTGTCACTG
>OMLF01019981.1:0-27994 GCA_900302615.1 Holocentrus rufus
CAGAAAAAGCCTCTCCAGAATGTGTCGTTGCCAATGGAGAAGTGACCAGACGTGGAGCACAACCTTTAACATTTTTCTTTACATGTTGATCATCAAACATTAAATAAATTCCAATGATTTGCAGTGAACGGTGCATTTCTGTGATAAGGATAAGGTTTTATTAGTATTATATTGCTCTCAATTCAAAAAGTTATTTATCATAATACAATATTACTTTATACAAAACAAGCATAAGCAAACATTTTCACATTATACATTCTTTTTAAAAATACAAATCCTTAACAATTCCTCACTCTTTGGGTGTTAAGACATTCCTTTGGAAGCATACTGTTCCTTTTCATATTACCCTTTAGGAAAATGTTGGAGAAAGCAGAATTCCAGCAGAATTCCAGCATCTCCCTATGTACAAATTTCCAATACACACTTGCTATGCAGTTTTCAGTGGCCTATCTTCTGAAACAACCTGCTTCCAAACTAATGTCACCATCAGTGATTTGCTGAGGTCTTACCAGTTCAGGTAAACTTTGCAGAAAGACCAACAAACCTGGGCCTCCAATTTGAAAACCATTTCCCTAATGATTACACAAATATTGGCAGCTTTGTCATAATTATACACCAAAAAAGGCTAAACCAGTGCTTCATTTTGAGCAGTGTGACTTTGATTGGTTAGGATGGGTCAACAAATTATCCATATGTCAACTTTCAAGATGAATTTCATAGAATGAGATGACTTCAACAAAATGGAATATGAGACCAAATCAAAAAAATTTTTACCCATAAAGTAAAAAATGCTGCTTACATTTGACCAAAATAATTCTTAAAACAGAATCATTCCATAACCAAGTTCTCCTTTCCAAGCAAATCCAGTTGGTTTAAAACCAGTTAGTTATCTCAGAGGCAAAACAGCACATAAAAAGGATAAATCATAGTTCAACATTCATGGGAAAGCACTCGAAAAAGACACACCGCAAAGCCCAGATTCACCCCACTTCAAACGTGATCTATCAAATGCATTAGAGCTGAACATTGAAAAGCATGCTAAGTATGTACGCGTTTGAGAGGCAACTTTTGCAACCAGTTGCCCTCTGTATGGAGTGTTGCAAATTAGTGGCATACTTAATGAGGGGGAAAGTATTTATTGTCCTGGAGTCAACTGTTTATAATTAAGGAATGCCACACTCAAATATTGCATAGTTATTTTTCTCAATAGTATGCATGAAACTGATGAATATTATCGGCAGTATGAGTGTGACTTGTGACGGTAATTCAACCTGACAGTGACTGAACTGGGGGAAATCCAGCTAGAAAGCGAACTGTAAATGTATAGTAAGTCTCAACATTTTGTATTCAAATGAAGCCAGCTTTAGATGTTAAATACAGTAATATCTAAAATCAGGAATGGGTTGGAGCACAAAATGTGACTGGAGCCTTTTAGAAGACGTCTGCTCATTGGCTTCATGACACGTGACATAAGGGAAACCTCCACTTATGCAAAATGAAGGCAAAAACCAATCGCCTGACATAAATCTAGAGGAGTCAATAAATGAATGTGATTTTGCTGTACACACCGCAACTGAACGGTAAATTATAGAATCACATTATCTGCAAACAAATAACAGATCAGCAATGCTGCATAACCATTAATGACGTTCTGTTCCAAACAATTACAAATATGATTGCTGGCACACAACAGAGCTCTACGCAAAGCCTAGGCTTTTGTGTCTTGCCAATGTCTTTGCCTTACAGTGAATTGCTGCTAGATGGTATTGACTGAGACTAAATGATGATGACTGTGTATGGGGGCATGTCAATGGCAGGTCTGAGGCAGAGGCTGTCAAGGCAAGGAGGCTCATAAAACAGCGAGTAATGTTGTAAGGCCAAGTAGCTCTACAAATTATATATAGGGCATAATGCCTTCTCTCCCGTTATAATCATCATTGCATTGTGTCCCATGTGAAACATTATTATTATTATTATTATTATTATTATTCTCTGAGCAGGAGGCTATGTATTGTGTATATTAAATGTTACTATGTGGACTGTACAGAAGCCCAAAAGCTTGTAGAACTATTCAACTAAACATGGCAAAAAATTCAAACTCTTCTGCATAAGACGTGACTGCCTGCTTGGGGAAGAATGCAAGAGGGTATACAGCTCCAACCTCTGAGACTAGGTAATTCAAAATTCTATACAAAAATACAAATTCTAGAACAATCTACAAGTTTTCAAAGATGTTTACACTACTAAATGTACTATATTTACACTGTCGCCAGGACACACTTTTTTTAAACACTACTTTACAGCAGTCGTATACAAATAAAGTCTGTAGTAGTGCTGCACCTCAGCTAACAAGTCGTCAGAACAAGTTAGTGTGCAATAAGCAGGGAAGAGTGCAGCAAAAAATAGGGCTACTGTAAGTATGGGGCATCTGGCAAGGAAATGCATGTCTGAATAGTAACAAATCAGTGGAAAAAGGATCAGTTATGACTTAATGCATCCCTGAGTGGGTCATAATCCTACAAAACATGGGATGTTGACAGCAGTTCCTTACTGTTTGATTGTGGACAATTTTTGCAGACAAGTAGATCCCAAAGGATTATTTGCTATACCATGCAGTCTACTGTAGGTGCCTCTTTTCTGAAACTTGCTTTTAGCAATACCCATTAGGTTCTTTAGGAGGAAAGAAAATCAGTAACATGATAAAAACAGCTGAACTAAAAATATGCTGAAGTAACTGGAATAAATTAATAATTACAATGATTTTTCAGCTATCTTGAAGAAAACAGTAATACCAGTATATTGAAAGGATCAAGCATTTAAATAAATTAACATGTACAAATTAAATATTTAAGTTATAGGCAACTTATTGATGTTGACTTAATTTCATTTAAAAGGCGAGCAGAATTGATCACAGGTTCTTTTCTCAATTAGTAAATGTCAAAGAAATATCAAAACAACTAAGAAATCACATTTTCTGGACTATGCTAGTCTTAATAGAAAAAATACTGAAGAAATCACTTCATATCTTGGCATTGTATGAAGGCGAAACAAGGGAATGGGCAGCCAACACCCTCTAATTTCGACTGGGAACGATATTTGATAAAACTATACCAAATTCCTCTAACATACAGTGCATTCTGGTCACTTGCATACCAGCTATAAGTATTTGTTAGGACCCTTAGTACAGTACAAAGATATACAGACAACTCAAGTTTTGTTTTCCTGCTCACATATGACCTTCAAGCCAGGTAAATGAGATCTTTAACTATCAGTGTTTGGACAACACTGGCTTGTTTCATTTAAAGCCAATTCAGAATGAATATGCTTGGGTTACTGAATATAGCTTGATGCTTGAGTGTTTCACAATAATGGATCAATTGCTTTTTCCCTGCATTTATTAGCAATAACCTCGCTAAACCTCAAATTAAATGCAAAATAATGCTGCTTCTAAAAACTACTGCAGAAAATGAAAAATTTGATTAAAACCTCTAATGTTGCACAACGCCATACGGAACAGAATGCACTGCAGGTACAAGGTGGCTATGCACAAGGTCCACAGGAACACAAAAGAGGTCCTCACTGAGGAGAATCACTTGAGATGTGGGAGTGATCAATGCCCATGGATGAGTAGGTGAAACAGACGAGCACATGGTGCGAGACCGGCAGCTCAGCAGGCAGCTCTTCTAAGGATTGCCATTGCTGTTGCAGTCAGTGGCCATGTTGAAGTCATCAGCAACAAGCAGCAGAGCCTCAATGTTGGCGGCCGTCTCAGGGCTCTGAAGGGAGAGGAAGTCTGAGACATCCATATTGGCTAAGCCGTCAGATGGAGGAGGGTTGGTAGCTGTGCTGCTCACTACAGTGGGGAAAGTCTGAGCTGAAGAGGACGAGGGCATCTCCAGCCTGACCTCACTTGCCTTGGAGGCAGACTCGGGGAGGCAGCTTGAGGAACATGAGGTGGCTGCGTGTTGCGGAGGCTCCGGAGGCTGCGGCAGTGGGGGAGGCGGGGGCTCTGGAGGTTGCTGCTGTGCTACGACTGAAACTGTGGAAGTGGCGCTCTTTGAGCTCTTGTCTTTAGCAGAGTCCCTGCAGGCACACTGACACTGGCAGGATTCCTCCTGTTTGATGATGATGACCGGCAGGCTGAGGCCAATCTGCTGGACAGAGTTGCCTGAAACAGAAAAGAAATGATTAGAGAAACAGAGACTCTGCCAACTGGCTCAGACTATGATCCTTCACAGTTGGCCCATCAGGAAAATCAAAATAAAATGGCAACATAAATATTTTTGAAAGTGGAAAAAGTTAGTAGCTACCTGACAGGATGATAATTTATTAACTGCTTAGTGGGCACAATAAGTTCCATTAAGAGCAAACTAAAACAATAATACACTTCTTTACTAAATGCAGGATAAATGTGTATAAAGCCTCCAACTCCTCCTCAGATGTAGCCTGATGAAGAGCAAATGTGTTTATCCCACACGGACTGAAGGTCCTCTTGGTTGAGGTCAAACACCATAACGTAAGATGAACGATTCTTTTCAAAAGGTTTATAGTTTTGTCATTTCATGTACACAGTCACAACTCTAATTAAAAAAAACTATGAGAAAACAATATTGAAGACTAAGTGACTTCATTACAAAAGTTCTGACTGTTGTCATGTAGTTGCTGATTTCTTGTGTTTTCAACCAACTCCTTGGATGTATGTCATCAAGTCTAGTTCCTGTGGCAACAGTTGGCATTTTATTATAAATCTTATATTATAATGGGATATTGTGCCAGGTTATAATTGCTCTATCAATCCTGTTACTCATGTCCCAGTATTGGGATTTTTCATAATGCTACATAAAGGTATTTTATCTCTGGTTAAGTATAAATAATCTATTCTTTTCATTAACCCTATTAATGCTACACACTCGCTGATGACCAAGAAAAATTTACAACTTAGATGCAGCCTCTTGGACAATGTCTATAACATGAAGTGAAATAAATTCACTATAAATGTCCTCACCTGCATTTCCTCCCACTGGTATGGCGGTGGTGAAGAAAACCTTTTCCACTTTTGGAGCTCCTTGCTGTTGCTGTGAAGAAATATTGAGGATCAGTTACACAGGAATATTGGGCTGATTTACACTTGTTTTGTCCATTGTGACAAGTGGGGGTGGGTTGAGGTATTTGTGTGTGTGCAGGTCTTGTGCAGGTCCAATGTTTGACACAGATTATCTGGTATATGGGGTTCACAGATTCAGTCTTAACCACCTGATTTGAGCTGCCCCAATCGTGTAGAACATGTCTGATTTTTACAACCCAACATCTGGACAGGTCCTAGAATGTGCGGGGAATCAAAGAATCACTCCAAGGCTGGAGACTGGCAATGGGCTCTACCCTTTGAGGACCAGGGTTGAGAACCGTACAACCCACTCTAATGAAATGGTGCTCTACTCACCGCTTGCTCTGGGTTCTGTTGGCTGTTTGCAGCGCTGCTCAGGATCCACTGCAGGTTCTGGTCTGACATGACCAAGCTGGGCTGCAGCAGGTTCTGGGTGGGGGCTATGGTGATGGTGGCAGGGGTGGGAGCCAGACCAGGGCCGGGGACAGGGGCAGGGTTGGTGGCCAAAGGCACAGGTTGAGCCACAGCCGGCAGAGCATCTGTTGTGGTGGCTGCAACCACAGAAACAGCAGTAGTACCTGGCACTGCTGTGGCCAGCGCTGGAACCACTGGAGGAGGAGCAGAGACAATTGGTGGTGCTAAAGGAGTGGTTTGGGTGGTGCCATCTGGCTGCAGGAATGTGGGTGGCAGCGCCACGTAGTGCTGGGGGGTCACATGGTTTGACACTTGGACTGGAGCCTGGGCAGGCACATCCGGTGTCTGCTGGGGGACTGCTAGGTGGACGAAGGGGGCTGGCTGGGTGGAGCTCACAGTTGCACTGATAGAGGCAGGGGTGGAGGTCTGCGAGGAAGGAGTCTGGCTGAGCTGGGAAGGAGCCTCCAAGACCGTGGATGTGTGGGAACAGGGGGACGAGGAGGTAGGATTGAGAGAGAAGGAGAGGAGAGATGAGGAATCAGTCACTCCCGGCTGGGCAGAGGTCTCCAGGTTGAAGGGCTCAGCGAGGCTCTCTGAAAGAAGGAAAAGACATCGCTGTCAGTAAAATAGGACAATAAATCCAATTTAAGTTGACAGGTTGAGAAAAGTACTTGCCGTTGGGATGGGCATCATCTTGACTAACACTATTTTCAGGACTCTGGAACATGAGTTCAAAGATTTTCACAGGGGTCACATTGTTCAGGTCCAAATTCTGCGCCTGGAATACAATTACAATCAGCAAGGCATTTAATAAATGGATCGAGTGAAGGATTCAGACAGCCTGAAAAAGATGTTTTGGCCCCATGCTCTTACGTCTTTGGAAATAGTAATGAAATGACAATTTAGGCTGAATTAGCTGCCTGTTATTAGAAACATTTACTGTCCTCCTGACCATCAGACAAACCCTTTTCCTCTTTAACCAAATTGCTATGTGACAGTTCTGAAGCAAAGGACAGACTTACGTTATGGATGTTCTCTCGGAGCTCTGAGTCTGTAGAAATGAGGCTTAAGTCACTGAGGCACAGCGAGTGATTTGCATCCTGTAATTAGAGATGAATAGGCCCTAATTAAATCTGCCACTGATATGGGACAAGTGCTGAATCTCACAGTCAAATCGGGGACAAAAAACAGTGCCACATATACAAATGCTGAAATCCAGATGTTATGGATTTTATTGTTCACCCCAAAATGAAAATTCTATTCACCCCCATGACTGATGAAAGTCCATGTGAGTTCATATGACCACCAAACACAGCTACCACAGTCTCAGACTTCTTACAAACAATTTAAGTTAATGGGACATGCATGTTAGAGCTTCAAAAAGAGCATAAAATGACCCAGGGAGCAGTTCATTTTATAGTTCTACAAGTCGACACTGACATCTGGAACAGCAAGTTACATACTCTCCCACCCCCTCAGGAAATGTAGCTTGTGGTTTGCATTATTTGAATCAAGGGAGTGGCAACTGTGTGCCAAATTAGGGTGTTATGTATGCGAGAACTCATTAGTCAAATTCATTCAAGAAATACCCCACATCATCACAAGGCACATTATTATCCTGGAACATGACACATTTGAAAAACAAATTTATGTCAGTGAATAATATGAGGCCCTTACAGTGATGTTGCTCTATGCCTGTAAATAGAGAGCACTGTAGCTTACTTCGGAGAGTGGATGTGTGAGGGTGACACTGAAGGGCTGGCCCTTGTCATGGCCCCGGATGTGACTCTTCAGACTGTACTGGCTGCTGAATGTCTTTTCACAGCCGTCACTGGGACAGTTGAATGGCTTCTCCCCTGTGGAAAGAGCAGAGGGTGGGAGACGAAGACACTGAGTGAGAGGTAATATTTAATGTGAGGCAAAAGACAGGATAAAAGTTGCTGTGACAGAGATGATTAGTAGCCTCTATCTCACACCAGTGGTGGTTAGCACTAGCGTTTCTCAAAACTGAGACCACAATTTCCTTATAAGCCGTTGCAAAGAAGATCTTAGGGTTTTCAGTCAAAATTTTTCTATTTTTCTGGGATCATGAATCATTAATGAAGAGGAAAACCATTTATTGGAAGTTATTTTTCCATCTGCAAAAACACTTGGAAAACGTTAGCTAATTTTGCGCTGGAAGAACAGTGGCCCTGTTCCTTTCTAGTGACGTCTAACAACTTTCCAACCCAGTAGAGTTCATCCTAAATCTGGCCAGGTGGCACATACTGCAAAATACAGTGTAGTTGACTATTACTGCAGTAGTGCCTTATTGATGTTAAAACGCTAAACACTTCATCTTTAATTTAATTAAAGCTTAAGAAGATTGCAATAATGCATTGTGCTAATTATTTATAACTCTGAAAGAAATGATTTGGCCTGACCTGCAGTTTGGTTAATGGGTGTAAATCAAACTATTGGGGGTGGTGTCAACCTAAAAAAGTGGACTTGTGACTGAGATTCCCAATATAAATCCCGTGACCAGCTAGGGAAATGAGGCTGGGGAAAGTTCATGAGTTATGCACTGTCCTATGTTCATCACAAGTACACAGAGCAGCCAATCTGAGTAAATAAATAAAGAAAAAGGCTAGGGGGTGCAGCCCAGAGGAAAATTTCTTAATGAATAAGCTCTATATTTGTGTCTTTTCAACACTTGAATTCTATTTTTGTCAGTCTGAAAATAATGAAAAAAATGTTTTACATACACAAACTTCAACAATGATCCATTACTGACATAAAAAAATAGAAAATTAGAAAAATGCAATAGGCAATAAACTGCAACCCTGTTACAAAAGTAACAATCTATCTTCATGGAACTGTCACAAAATTTGCAAAAGCTACATATTTACACAATATAGATGATGTGCCTTAAGCATTTACATTTTATTTTCATACACTAAATCTTCTCATATGTTATAAATTAATTAAATTCCTTTGCAAATTTCCAGTGCAGTGTGTCGAGTCAAACTGAGCTAGGAGCGGGAAATGTACTCGTGTTCACCTCTTATCTGATGAATTGATAGCAAAGCAATTTTAACATTGAATCTTAAGTTTCACTTTTGTTTTCACAATAAGAGGCTGTATTGGATTGAGTGAAATGCAACAAGAGCAAAGCTCCATTCTCTCACACTGGCACAGCGTTACAATAAATTGTGGAGACAAACCGGTCTGTCAGATAGGCGCCTACAAGGTTCTGAATATCAAAATAGCTATCAGATCTGAGAGGATTTTCCATGTTAAAAACAAAAAGTAGCTGCTGCTCCTGGAAAACAGCCTCCTTTGGAAAAAAATACCCATGGAGCCCTCGAGCAAAGCACTTTGCCCCTCACTACTTGCCTCCAGCAGCAGTCAAGCGGCAGTGGCCAACAGTAGAGGGCTGGTTGTGTTGGCCAAATCAAAGTGTGAATGTGTGTAACTGCGAATGAAGATTAAGCATTCCTGGAAAAAGCAGTCAACTTCCCTGGATAAATACAGGTTAAAGAAAATAAAAGAACAGAGAAACATGTACCTGTGTGTGTCCGTACATGTGTTTTTAGGTGATGACTTGCTGCAAAAGCTTTGCCACAACCATCATGGTCACACCTTCGGGAAAAGACAGAACAAATTATGTCAAAAACACATCACACTAGATGATGCTAATACATTTTCAAAACACTAGTCATGATTATTTATCAACTGTAAAGCAATGCTGCTTCTGCTAGGTGTGAGAGAGCCTTACATTTACCATATACTGTATGTAGACAACTATCAAGTGTGGAAAAAGGCACAAAATATTTCTACTAGTTTGGCCATCCAACATATAAGCTAGCTGCTCCTATAACAACACTTAAAGTGAACAATCAATGCCATCTTACCAAAAAAAGAAAAAAAACATCAGTTAATTCCTTCAATCTACAAGTAACTCTGTATAGTAATACCAATAATTACAACAGACTAAAACAACTTTCTAATGATGGCTATTAATAACAGTGTCCTCTCACTACTACAGATGTCTCAATCCTGGTGAAAAAATTGAGTGTGATGATGGCATCACTCACCGAAATGGCTTCTCCCCAGTGTGTGTGCGAATGTGCTTCCTCAGGTCACTGAGTGTGGTAAAGTACTTTGTGCATCCCTCCGATTCACAGTTGAATGTCTTGCCTGTGTGAAGTCTCTGGTGTGCTTTTAGTCTGCAGAGACAAACAAATGTGTTTCATTAAACCGCAAGGGGAGGATAAGAGAAAGAAACAAACTAAGCACAATTGTGGTGAAATGCTAACTGATGAGTTCAGCTTAGATTTAATTTCACACTGCCTGAAAAGAAAATGCCAAGGCGTTCATAAGATGTCCACACTCTGATAGCACAAGCCTCATCCAAAATAAACAGGTCGAATTTCTCAACCCCCATAGCGAAAACAGCTTAGCATAGCACGAGTCTATAATTTAGAAACAACACAGTCACGGCACATCCTCCGAGGTGGTCTTTTAAGCAGAGACTGGGTGGCATGGTAGGTGGAAAGAGGGGAAAGGAAAGCAATGATATTAAAAAGGGAAGCCACCCCTGTATGGTGTTGGTTGGCTGCTCTGAGTAACAGCATCTGACAGGGAGTTGATGGCAGTGGCACAGCTCCACCAAGCCCAAGGCAGGTTGTCATAGCAACTGATCTGACACCAACCAAAGGGCTCTATTGTAGATTTCTTGAGTTCACAGCCAAAAATAAAAGGGAAAAAAAAAATAAACTAAAAATTCCAGACATTAGTCTAATTGAATCATCATTTATTATTTACTTATCCTTTTTGTACATGCATTTTAGCTACGTTTGGCAAGAAAAGAATGAACAATCAAAGTCACACCCTTAACCTGTTAATTAAAGACCATGATCTAAATGGTTTGACTGACAAAGAGATATCAGCTTTCAAAGAAGCACCTCCTCTGATAACATCATAATCTTAATATGACTTGATGCGGCTTACATCATCAGCAGATCTAAAGTGAATGCTCTAATAGATTGTTTGTGAATCTTTGTCACTGTACTTAGGTTTAAAAACTTAGCATCTGGGCACTTCCTTTTATTCAAACATTTACTCTTACTATTTGTCTGTAAGAGCAGTTAATTCAAAAATAGTGTTTGTAGTATTTCACATGCCAGCTGGCTTTCTGTCAAGGTAAGAGCTGGCTGTTGGCGCCCGTGTCTGTGTTCTGGTATTAATGTTCCTGGCTACATATTTGCTCAGTACGTTAGCAATTGTAGAATATTTATATTTTTGAATCCCCGTGTTATTTTAGTTAAAAAAATCATGTATTGAATTGAGAACTATTGAGGCTGCAATCGTTTTCAAAGCTGCTGGTAGTAAATAGCTGTAAGTCCTTCCAAAACGCCTTGTAAAAAATGCAACTGAGACAAGGCTGAGAAGTGAGAAGGCTGAGAAGTGAGAAAAGGCTAGGAGTGCAGTAGATGGAGATGTTTTTTTTGGATTATGAAGGGAAGATTTTAGGAGTCCCACTAGTTGACTGTGACACATTGCACATCATGAGCAGTACAGCAATAGAAACTGGAAAGGTTGGGAGGAGCAGCAGTTAAATCAATATGATTATGTAGAGGAAAACTAAAGCAAGACACTTTGAAATATCAATTACATTCACTATTGTAGCTTTTTTTAACCCTGGAAAAACTGAACCTGAACCTGCAGTCTGGTACAACATCGTAGCATTCGGCACCATGGAAAAATAATATCAACAATGATGATACATTTTTAAAAATAAAGTGTGTGTTTAAGCTAACCTGTATAGAGTGTTGAAGGCCTTTTCACATCCCTGCACGTCACACTCAAAGGGTTTCTCCTTGGTGTGCACGCGCACGTGGATTTTGAGGCTGTAGGAAGTGAGGAAGGCTTTTCCGCAGCCCTGCTGATTGCACACAAATGTGTACTCGCCCCGGTGTGTCTTCTGGTGCGTCCGCAGGTTGCCGGCCGTGCTGTAGGTCCTTGTGCAGCCCTCGAACATGCACTGGTAACGCTTCACCTGAGACAGAAGCATAAAGAGAAGATGGTGATTCAAATTTGCACAGACAACTGCTAGGGTAACAGAATAATCATACTCGAAGATGAAATATTTAGCTTGGCTTAATCTATACAGGTTGAAACCACTGTAATGCTTTAGAAAAAGCTAAAAGCACTTATCTTTACTACATATCTTTACTATCATATAAACAAGCCTTTTCATAGTTTTTCATTAAGATGAGGTGAAAATAAACTGTGTCTGGATTCAACGGAGCAAAAACAAGCCTCTCCATACATTGAGCAACAGACTGAGTCACTGTGACCTTTCAGAGAGAACTTGAACTCAGTGACTCAGCCACCCGTCAGCATACAGAGCAAGTGAGCACATCATAGCGGTGACTCGAACTCTCATGCAATACATCCAGGCAGCTAATTCTGTTTCACAGCACCAAGCTCAACTGCGGCGTGGCAGTCTCATGCTCTGCTCTTGCACAAAAGGCCCTGGGCCCATGTGAATAAAAGCAGTCCCCTCTCTTCTTAGAAAAATACTCCCCTGCATTGTCAGGACACAAAGGTGGGAGGAGGAAGCTCTGGATAGGCCCCCTCGACAAAGGGAATCTCCTTTCACAGCCAATGTTATTACTGTAACTTAATTGCACTGATCCTCTTATATATTGAGTTAAAACAGGAGGTACACTAATTTTCCGAAATGAATTTCCACAGACATCACTATGCCTGCATGTTTGCTTCTGACCCCATTAAAATGACACCACATCAGTTGAAAGCCTGTAATAATGCTTATGCAACCCTTCACATTCAATTCACCATTTCAAAACACACATACCCAGACACAATGGCCTAAGCAACCCAAATCCAGGTTATGGTTATTTTTAAATTGTTGGCTGACATCTGGTAGCATCTGCAATCACACCATGAAATCGACAAATTTGCTTAGCCATATAAAACTGACATCAAGATGATTAAATTACATTTTTGTAAAGCCTAATAGAGTCTCACTGATCTGATTGATGGGCGGGCTAATGCTATTCACTTTGAACCTAAAGATGTGGCAGAGATCACTTCAACTAAATCCATGCAAGCTCACAGTGGGAAGCCTGATAAAGTATGCTATCCCAGTACTGCATTCATCTCCCACACCATCGTGACTCTTCACCATCAGTTCAATCAGTGTAAGTGGGTAGGGTTTGCCTTGGCTTCCCACATGCATAGAGTAAAAGATCGCTCCAGTGCACATTAAATGTTTACGCAAGAATACTTGCAAGGCCAATGTGAGGCGTCTACAACCACTGTGGCCAGCACTGCCACTGCACAGATAATCACACTCCTTGATTTTATTTCCTAATAATGACAGAGTAATTCAGCTGAACAGAAATGTTTGTCTGGTTATTTTGGGTGCCAGGGACTAATCATAGTCATTGTGTGTGCAATTTATAGTATTTATCTCTATTCACAACCAATGTTCATTGTGAAGAAACTAAACCACTTGGGGTTAAATGAGGCATAGTTAAAACTGGATACCTCATTATTTTATCAGCCTGAGTTTCAGGTTAGAAAGGACAGACACAGTAATGACAAATGCACGCATAGATGCGTACTTGACTGATCTTGATCTAAAATTTGCATGTTTGTCATTTCCAAAAATAAATAAATAAATAACGTGACGCAAATACAAAGCTGTACACTCTTAGCCACTCTTGACTGTTGCTGGACCAATAATGCGATCAATTCATTAAACCACCTGAAAAATTGTCACAAAAAGCAGTGTGATGTGTGCAAAATGGGTACGGTTCCGTTCACATTTAGGGTCAAACAAAAGGATGATGAATGATAGATTAGCTTACATTACAATACATAGTATTACTGTGAACCTGACGGATAGCTGGCTGTTATTTTCGGCTGCTAATGACTCATCACACATATACTGGTATCGATACATGTCAGTTGACACTTTTGTATAGCATACGTGTTCTGTGAACAATCTAGACTCCAGTTACTTCAATTATTTGATCACCAAATTTGATGTTACAAATGGGTATTTCATGTATAAAAAAATATATTGGCAAATATATCACTATAAGATGTTTTTCTTATTTCCAAATACTGATATTGGCCTCAAATACCACATATAACAGTAGAAGACGTATGACAACTTTGTGATGCGTCTTTTACTAATATTTCAGTGTGTGGGTTGCTAGCTCGGAGGTTGTTGTTTCACGAAGCAATGGGGATTTTGAAAACATAACAGGCAGACAGCGGAAGGGGAAGAGTATTCCGGCTGAAATAGTCAGCCAATGGCAGGATTATACACACAGTCTACATCCTGTGAGCCAGATTACTGAAAAGTCAATGGCCTTTTAGGCTGCTGTGGCACACCTTCTGTTTGCTGCTACAAAAACGTCTATGAAGCAAAAGCTACGTGTCACTGTATGTGTCTTCCCTGATCCACAGGGATCCCACCGGCACAGTGAAACCATAACAACAACCCTGATGCACAGAGCACGGCCCCTTTCCTTGTTTGTGAATACCTGAATTCCTGAGATAAGTTTGTTGCATTTATAATGTTGTGCTAGCCTGCAGTTTTCTGTTCCTTGAAACAGGCATAAAATTGTATCAAATACAGTTACCAAAAAAACAAAACAAATCAAAACAAAAAAGATAAAATGAACTTTAGTTTGAAGTGTCTGACTTAGGGTGCTGGCTCTTTAAGCCATGTTGCCATGCAAAACAGTTATGCAAGATGACTATTTTCAAGTTTGATAAATCAACCTGCTACCTGTGTTTGAAGAACCGAGTTAACTGAGCATTAGCAAGACAATATGAACCAGCTAACATCACATTAGCTGGGATTAATTGAGATACACAACACAGCCCAAAAGTTGAAAAAGCTCAGTGTTAATGTTTGATGAATAAGTCCAACAAAATAATTTTGTTCAATGTTTCATTTCACTACCTATGACCAATAACTGTTATCACAGTCAATTTCACATTTCAAACCATAACATCCAAAGACAAAAGAAAAGTGAGCAAATGCCACTGAATATGAATGACCAATAACTCAGTCAGTAGTGCTGCATCGCTGGCTCCAGTTTTCCCCACTGATAAAATGAAGGTGCATGATGGAATGGTCTGGATGGAGTCCAGCAGGGCACCATTAACTCCTAAAGCACGCAAAACATGGAAAACATACTGCAAACAGAAGCTGAACTCTTTGGTTCACTGAGCATGTAACTTTTGCCTGACCTGGACGCCGGGAGCCACTAGACCCTTGTTACTATGGAACCTTGTTTTGGAAAGCCTACTAGCATCTTATCATATTTGCAATCTGCACTCATACTTTGCATTTTACAAGGAAAAGCCAAGCCCTTGAAGCTCTGCCTCAAAAACAACAGTTTAAAGGACAACACGCGTCTTTAATCAGCAGTATACTGAGCATTTAGCTGACATGACAGGGAAATACAGCAACTAGCCAGAATCAAGGGATTCTTCAGAGAGGATCTCCCTCTGTGTGCAGTATGTGTTAACTGGGATGTGAGAATGAATTTAAGCTATCAAACAGAATGGAAGCAAAGCATCTAAAGGCAACAAAAGGAAGCTCCCTGTTCAAATGAAAGCATTTCATTCTTTCTTGTACACTCACTGAGTTTACTCTGCACCTCTCAAATATCCTTGGAAAAACTACGCATACAAAAGATGTCCTCTCCTCTAATGAAAAATAGCCTATTCAACCTACTTTCATCATTACCAGTCAGTGGTGATCAATGACAAAGTACGCACAGAAAAAGGGTACATAAGACTGCCATTAATGCCTCTAGTGGCTAAATGTGAAACTTAAAAGTCTTAACAATCTTAACAATGGTTTGAAGAATATGTATTCTATAGCTTTTAAGCACACTGAATTACAGAGGATTCACAAGGCACTGATAACAAACCAAGGACATGCACATTCAGTCAGTACTTTGCAACACTGGATGATGGCACTTTTTACAGACTGAGGACAGATGCACATTTGGGCTTACCTCTCTTTGCTTGGTCTCTGGGCACTCAGAGTGCAGGGTTAGGGTGGCCCCCTCAATGTTACGTGGCATGGGCGTGGAGCCTGGATTGATTATGAACTGGATCTGGTCTGGTGAAATGGTGTGGTGCACATAACCCTGTGACATGCTGTCTGGATCGGCCATGAAGGCCAGCGAGCCCTCTTCCTCATCTCCATCCCCCTCCCCTTCAGTTAAGAAGGTGACTCCATCTTCATCCCCTCCACAGTGAACATCCTCTTCTCCCTCCTCATCCAGCCGGATGGGATCCTGCTCAATGAGCACCGTGGTGCGGTCATATACCCGACCAGAAGACGATGAAGGCTCAGCAATCAGGTCATCGTCTTTGTCATAGCGGATCTTGTCTTCTTCTTCTTCCTCATCCCGCTCCAGTGGATCAACCTCCACCTCAAAGTACATGGGCGCCTCCGTATGAGGGCCATTCTCACTCATGGTCCCGGCCGCCTCTCTTGCCTTAGTGAGGAGGACTGCACTCACACCTTTACAAACTACAATAAAGAGGTGAGCAAGATATGAGGGACATGATCAGAGACTGAGTAATTACATTTTCTATTATATTTTTGATGTCATGATTAATTTTTTCTTTCTTTTTTTTAAACCAGCTTCAGGCAAAGACTAGACTTTCATGCAAAAGACAGAGCTCCAAAATCGAATGCACTTTGTACATTATAGAGATACTTAAGCTAAAGTCAAGTGTAATACCGTTAAAAACTCACGAAACACATCTGTAACGTTACCTTGACAGCACTCTGACAACTGTTCTGAAGGAAAGGAGCTATTTTTCCAGGATTCGCTAGCCTGCGCCTTGAATCAATCATCTGTTCTTCACTGTCATGCATGAAAAGGGGGTTTGACCATAGATAGCAAATGCCAATCAAAATAAGGGCGACCACTTTCAGAAGCTGATTTTCCCTGTCTCTCAAAATATTGGACGTTCAATTATCAATTGTTGAAGAAAAAAACACAATGAATGCTAAGTTTTAACAGAATACGTTAAGTTAGCCCCTGCTAAATGAAAACAGCCACACCGGAATCTAGAACTTTCTGTTTCAATGACAGAAAAGAAAGTCACGAGACAGCGGTAGCTAAACTTAGCTAACGTGTTAATTTATAAACGGAATATAGCAGGCTAGTTTACTGGGTAACCTTGAGCGCAATAGACAGATTGTCATACGGATACGACGATGACAATTACTTTTCCGTGCTCGACATAACGTCCACAATGTTTGCCAATACTACCCGGTGTACGAACACCGAGTGGCCTGTCAAACACGAAGTGCTATCTAACTTAACTGGCAATACAATAACTTAAATATTATCATACCGAATAGGTTAGCCAGCTATCGTTAGCTGTTCTCGCAAGCCGCTGGTTCATTACTGATCTGACGTTAACGTTATATCATAGAATCCATTTTTGGTCATAGCGTTACTAGCATCAAAAGCATGTCGCTAGCTAGCTGCTAGCTAGCAAGAGATTCCATATACTATTAGTTCGTATATTCATTGTTTATGCCATGGTTGCTTTCAGACTTCGTAATAAAGACAACAAATATGCATTTTTTTCTCTCATCTGATTTGCTGGTCTGTGACCCCCAGGTAAATTAATAGCTAGCTAGCTAGGGTACTCAACTAACGTTACCACTTGCCTCTGAATATAACGTTATATAGCATTGGTAGCTAACAATTTAGCTTATACGTTAGCTTGCTTCACTGGGCTGTTTACTGTCGATAGTGTACATTATCTTCCTCGGATGGTAAACAATAGGTTTCATTTAACCAGCTGACCAGGTGCATGTTATCACTAAAGCTAGATGACTGAAAGCAGATGTCATTAAAATACGTTTACCTGTACAGAGAAATTCTTCCTTATTCCTATGCTTTGGATGCTTTGCACTTTCTTCCCATCCCCTCCCTAGGACACCATCATACGTCACGGCCTTACAGCCCCTCGTGGTGAATTGTGGGAAATTAAATATTCTACCCAGTTTGATATAACTGTTAATACACAACCATTCAAGTTCTGTGGACATGAATAATTATCGTTTGTGTGAGGTATAAATTGCTTTGTTTCATGCAACACACACACACACACATAGAGAGAGAGAACAAGAGTCTGTATGTACATAGTTATTCAAGTTCATTTCTTTTGTTTGCTATTTGACAACATTCATCAAATGAATAAAATAACATTTAAAAAATACTAATGCAGCACAACTTCCGTTTTCAATACTTTTATATATAAAAGAATAATCAGCGTTTGAGACCTGAAACATCAAAATACAAATTATTTCTTTTTAAATAAATGACAATATACATACATTAAAAATGGTTAGCTCTCTATAGCTGCTCTGTGATATACAATAAAAGCTGTGCATCTGCAGCTCACAAACATTGCTGTGAAACACTGAAATCAGAGAAGACTTATCAGTTGTCCTAATTACACTATCTATACAAAGAACAATCTAGGAATAGAGGAAATCATAACAATTTATTTCAAATACTAGGCTGTACACAGTTATAGTGTTCACTATTCAGCATCAAGGACAAAACAGAGGACTCCTCCATCTAGGAGAGGTCTTGGACCAGGAAGTGCTGAAAGAACTCCTGGGTCTTCCTCTTTTCTGTGAGATCCTGCTTTGTGGGTGACCTCAGGAGCAAGGCAGCAAAAATAGTGGCTGTGCAGAAAGAGAAGACACAACTGAAAATGCAAACTTCAAAACAGGGTTCTTCTTCTTGAGCCTCAAGATTGTTCTATATTGAATGGACAAATTAATTCGTTTGGGAGGTTATCACAGTATAATCATGAAGCGATGAAGATGAGAGAAAAAAAATCATTCCACATATTAGCATCCCATCCCATGATGATAAATAATCCCAAAATGGATGGGAATTAAACAATAAACTAATGATTTACTATAATTACCATTCTGAGTGCACAATTTCATTATTTTGCCATTAGATTTCCATTATGCATAACTTCATTTATTAGATTTCTTTCACAGAGTCAACATGCTGACTTCTCCCAGAACAAACAAAAATCTAATAATGCATTCACAGAGGTAAAACTTTATTCCTTACCCAAAATGTTGACATCCAATCGATTCTTTGCAGAATTTTTCAATAGCTCACGAAGAAAGGCAGCTAAATA
The DNA here is from genome assembly GCA_900302615.1 of Holocentrus rufus. NCBI lineage: Eukaryota > Metazoa > Chordata > Actinopteri > Holocentriformes > Holocentridae > Holocentrus > Holocentrus rufus. The sequence goes on from OMLF01019981.1 coordinate 18,758, forward strand.
GTTGAACACATTTTTATGGCACTGAGGTAGCATGGAAATAACCTAAAGACAAAAAAAAAAAAAAGTCAAAGTCAAGATCACAAAAGAATCATTAGAGGTGAATTTAATCAGGTAAACTGTGAACAAGAGATCAGTAGTGATTTGTCATTTGCTGAGGTGTTGGTCCTGACTGACCTTCTCACACTGACTGGCATTGGAGCAGCATTCGAGGCACTGCTGGTAGAGGGAGTAGGGTACAACAGGCTCTGGGAGGGCATCAAGGAAGAGGAGCAAGGCCTCTGCCACAGAGTGGTTACTGCCAGCTACAAGTCATCACAGAGTCAAGGCCATAACTCTTGGACAGAGTCTGAATATTTTCAAAAGTAAATGCCACTTAACAATTAAATATGTCCGTGGATCCAAAGAAGCAAGGTGTCAACTAACCACTCACTTATATTGGACAAAAATATGATTTTTTATATTCATTAAAGATATATATATATATTATTTTTCACAGATGGTATGACGGCAATTGTTTTCAAGGATACGGAGAGAGTCTGGCATGCCTGTGTCGAGGCAATCCCTTATTTCTGCAAATTCACTCCGGAGCCCGGGCTGCTGAAACAGGTCTTCCTGCAAGTAGAAGAAAATGGATATTGAGCCTTTCTGTCATTAAAGCGGACATCGGAACAAGCTAACCAGCTAAAGCACCATTCAAGCTGACTTGCTCCGACCAAGATGCCCTTAAGCTTTGAGGTTTAAAAGAGCCGCATTAGAGTTTGACTTAATTAAAGTAAAAGCACACTTTTTTTTTCTCAGTAAGACTTCGTAAATTAGATTTAATTCCTTTTGCTACTTGGCTCCAGGGCAAATCTACTGAGTCATTCCCGTGTCCTGGTAGCTGCAAGAAACTAAGAAAAAGCTTTAAAACATTCAAACTTTTCACTCTGCTAAGTTGCTGGGTGTGCAGCAGAATTCATTTATTTGTCCTTGTAAGAAAGGCACACACAGCTGGGAGGAGGCCAAGAGTTACACAATTCACTTAGAATTTTTTTTTAAGGATATGAAACTGCAAACAATAAGACTAGCCAACACGGAGTAAAGGAGCCTAGTGTTCTTACAGAATTAAAGCATCAATAATAGGACCTCCAACTTCAGATTTCCTGACCTGTTTGATGGCATTGCGAAACAAGTGATCCACCATCATCCAGATCTCTTTAGGAATGTCGAGAGGCTTTTGAGTGATTGCTGCACTTTCATCTTCTGACATCTCAGTCTGTTGTAGAGAAAAAAAAATAGACAAAACAGCAACAGTAAAGTCAAAACAGACTCAAAAGTGTACAGCTCTGAGCAAACTGAGGACAGTGTGTGCAGTGGCACTGAGTTTACAATGATAATGAACACAAAAAAGATAAGGGCATACAGCAAACAGTAGATATCATTACTAGGAAACCTCTCAAATATTGATCAAGTTTGCTAGGAATAAAAACGCATGAACTGCCATCCAGAGATAGATCTTATTTTAAATACAGAAGACTGTTTTTCCGTATAGGGAACCAAACGGACAGTCCTCCTCCTTTGCATTTTCAATACAAAGGCTGATTTCAAGCTTGGCCACCAGCTCCACAAATACAGAATGCCTACTCACACTGGTAAGCTGCATCTACCACTACCTCGGCAAAAATAAGAAAGCACCCCACAGTTTCACTCCGCAGATTCTGGCCCATATAAATATTAGAAAAGTTAAAAAAAAAAAAAAAAAAGACAGAGAGGCTTTTTGGCCATCAGCATATCTGACTTCACTCAAGGTACAGCAGTGACAGCAGTATTACAATCTGATGTAGATTTATAGATCATAGAGAGATGTTCATTATGACCAAGCTTTTGCTGTTAGGGCCATTAAGCTGTGGACTATCTTGCTTGAGGATGATTCATCTGGTATTTTGTTTTCTTTTTCACTATTGTTATTTTTCGTTATTATTAAGAAATTTGTTAAGAAAGTTGTATTCTGGAAAAGTTCAATTTAAATCAAATGAATTATTACTATTATTACTACTTTAACTATGAGCATCCATGTCCTGCTTTTATTTATTAATTAAATTTTTTATATAACATTCCTCCGAACCTGCAAATCTAAGAAAAAAAAATCTATGTGGCTGTTTTCTGCTCTGTATTTTTATGCAGTGCCCCAGGCCGTGCAATTCGCAGGCTGTTGCTCAAAGGAGGTCTGTACATCAAAAATCAAACATACTTTCACTTCCCACTCGTCATAATATATGATAGAATCTCTTCTTTACTGTGACCTATGACACAACCCTGAAAGGAACGGAGGTATTTCAGGGCCGCAGAGTGGTTCCTGCTCTGCACCTGGCAACACTAACCAGCTGACGGATGGTCTCCTGGGGCATGTCCTGGATGGGCTCCCTTAGATGGCACAATGTACGGATGGAGGTGCCATAGCAGCTGGGCAAGTAGTTTCCTGACACGGAGATGAAGTAGTCCTTGCCCCGCTCCAGGTGGAGCACCAGGATGTCCTCGATCTGCTGCTGGCCAGAGTTTAGTTCAGGTGCTGTTGAGCGGTTCACAAACACCTCCAGGTCAATGTCCATGCGACCACCTGGATGTTCAGACAGATGAAGTTAAGGGGGTGACTGAACCTTCATAGATCAGATGGTCATGCAAGTGTTGCATTATGCACTAGGGTAAACACTTGCTGAGGTAATACTGTTTGAGAAGTTGTAAAGCATCACAATATCTTTGCTCTGTAGTAAGATTTTGTACTGAAAGACAAACAAAAACACGAGGCACAACCAAGTGGGGAAAAGGTGAAGCAAAGAGATGATTCTCCTTTCCTCTCATGAACCCTGAAACAACTCCATCATTTAAAGGTTCATCTGCAGGACACATCTCGAATTGCCTTACTGGCATTAAACACTGTGGTGGCGAAGTTCCTCTGTCGTAAGTCAAAATCAAAGCAAGCACTCCAAGCTATGATGCTATCTTGTTTCATATATCATGGTGCACACACCAATTTGCAAAAACCCAAAGGTGCTTGATTAATGCCATGGTCCCTGGGTGTGCTGTGACTGTCGATGCTACTCACCCTGAGCAATAAAGCCTTTGGGTGGGTTGGCAGTGAGCCAGGGCTTGCAGTAGGTTGGCTCATTCGGCTTCTGGATAAATTCAAACTGACACGGGACCTGCCCGTCGTTCAGGAGGGTCAACGTCTCCGCCTGGTGCTGCATGAACTTCACATCCTTGAAGAGGAACTGGGGGAGGAGAGATGGTTGAGATGGTAAGATGGATAAATTCTACTCCATTTCACGGAAATATATCCCTTAACTACCTGCATTGAGCCTGTAGCTCGATACACAGACCCAGTTGTGATACTTCGCTCACTCAATTAGTCATCAAGGGAATATGATGAGAAAGTGCTTTATGTGCACAATATTTGGATATTTTAGCTCCAATTACACTATAATTGGGCCGAAAGGAGTCCTCACCTCTCGCTTGGACAAGGTTACAGATGGAATACACTCATTCTCCATCTTGTCTATATTGCGCACAATCTCTTCAAACGTCTTCTTGTATGCCTCATCATTTATTCTCTTGATCTGTAGGAGCAGACAGAAGAGGTCAGAGCCAGAGAAACAATGTAGATGTTTGTCTAAAAAGAAAAAAACATTGGAATCAAACAAGTGCCACTGCCAAAATATATATAACTGCACTGAAAATAAAATCTTGGCACTGGAAAAATGATATTGCAAAGTAAATTACTGCAATAAAAATAAACAAATTAATAACTGAATAAATAAAATGTTGGGATGAAAAACAAAGTGAAAAAAATTGTACATTTTCTGGCAGTATATGTATCAAAATATGATTCTTACATAAAACATCAGTTCATGAACATTTTAGCACACAGAATTAGCACTGGTAGAAGATGTGAGGGAAGCAGACGGACAGACAGCAAGTTGAATCTTAATGCACTTTTCATTGATTCATTCCTCACTCCTCACGTCCTTTTCAAACTTGACATGAGGTTCAGAAAAAGAACAACAGCACCCTCTCACTGAGCTCAAAGAAACACAGGAGAAAATTTTCAAAAGTCAAACCGAATGGGAGTTCAGGTTTCTTTCTTTCTTACCCCAACCTCAAGCAGGGAGCTGACTGGCTTGTGATCACTGGTCTTCAAGGCCATGTGACTCTGGTAATGTTGTTGCCTGACATCCTTCCCTCTCCACAGGATCCGGTCACACCAGGCTGGCACACGACATTTTTCACTGAATGCAGAAGGTAAGACTTTTTTTTAAACGTACATCTTTCAGAATGTAGATTAAATTAAATGATGAAAACTTACATATTTTTACATACTGTATGAAACATACCAAGAATATTTTATTTATTTATTTATTTGCTGAGAGGCGCGTAAATTACTACTGTGCACCTAACCCTGGCACAGTTTCCTATAATTTAGTGCCTGATTTATTACGATCACTTATGCAAATCAAGTCAGTCACAACTTGTCAATTACAATACCTGAGGTGCACCTTAAGTACCAAGTGTGCATGCTGCAATTTCTTTAATTTCTAGTCTACCTCTCAACATCTATAATTTCTTTTAATGTCATCCTCTGACATTTGAAAGAGCATTTTGCAAATGGAACACCTCCTCTCTGATTTGTAGTCATCTCTGCCTGTTGCTCAAATAACACAGTGCTTCCTCTGGCATTAAACGCCTTGTGCAATTATATTTGAATAATCAATCATCAATCAAATAATCAAAGAAAGTGATCTATTTCAGTAATGTGCTCCTAAAGTTTTGCATCCCATCATCCTGCTTAAAATGATATATCACTTTGATACCAAAGGAATCACCCACAACTTTTAGAGTTTGATTCAGTTTTGATTATTTTATGAAAAATTCATGATAGAGAGATGTGATTTTCACTGCTAAAGATTTGGACTAATTTATTGCAGACAGAGCTCACTAGATAAGTCCCAAGATTAACATTTCATTTACATCTACTTTTGCAACTTTCCACTTCTATGGATGTCTTAATCCACTGATAATACTCTTCTTCATAAGCACTGTAAGATCTGTAATGTAATGTCATAAATAGTAAAAAATGCCCTGGGCCACAAAGAGTTAACTGCTTGTGCACACAGGTTAATGGATCAGAATCTGCACAGTTTATACAACCACTTGCATAAACACCACTGCAACCATAGTAATAATATGTAAATAAAACCTTCGGTATCTTAATGAAGGGCTGTTTAACAGGACAGGTGCGAACCCAACAAGCTGAATGACAATCTCCATATTTACGGTGCATTTGTTCATAGGCCTTTGTATGAGATTACCTCGTATCCCACTGGTCAGAGCCGGTGTCATATTTGTAGGTTGGCTGGAAATCGATCTCGCCCTCCACAAAGCCAACAAATACAGCCTCCTCATCGATCTGCCTCTTAAGCTGAGGACCGAAAGCAGCTGTCAGCATCACAACTCATACACAGCACCGGGTATAAAGACCTATTTCAAGAGCGGGAAGAAGACAGCATCATTGGGATTACCTGGTCGTAATTGTGCAGCGTTTCAAATTCCTTCTTGGTGATTAGATCCTTCACATAGTCGACGTCAAGGTCACTGATCCTGTAGTTGAGATCGCCCAGCCACAGGACCACACTGGGGGAGAGGAGCAGGCGAAAAGAAGAAAAAGCACAGAGATGCCAATGAATATGGTACAAATGTAGTCATAGCTCAGTGGTTAAAATATGCAATCAGTTATGCCGGCATTCACTACATCAAACATTACACATTAACCCTAACCATTAAAAGCACAAAATGTTTTAAATGACAAATCCTTGAGAAATAAAATTAATCTGTGTCTTTGATGTGGTGGCATAATGCCTGGATGTGCAGTTCTGCAGAAACCACTAAATCCTCAGGAATGTCATTTTCCTTCTTTGACAGATTTCATACTTGTGCTTCATGATTGTGAGCGGGGGCTGGGTCGGGTCTAGGGGGCGAAACTGAAGCCTGCTGCAGATGTCCTTGTAGTCTTGGTTGCGTCTCTCGAATTCGTCGATGTGGGCCGCTAGGTGAGAGTTCACCACGCAAATGTCAGAGTTGTGGAAGCGAAAGCGGACTGCCACGGCGCCCTTGTTTCCCTATGAATCAGCGAGTGATTCAAAATGAAAGAGGGACAGGGAGAAAGAGGAAAGGAAGGAGACAGATATATTGGTCAGTTGTCGAGAATTAAGTCAGCAAGAGCTTTAAATACTCCTGCAAAAAGAAGTAGGGGGGGAAATATGCAAAGCTGATGTAGATAACATAAAGTAAGACAGGCTCTTTTGCTTGACAGTAACATAAACCAGTCCCTCATTACCCTGGTGAAAGATGGAGCAACATTAAAAAGAGCTGACTGGACACCAGCCAGGTAAGCAAGACTGCATGTGGGACAAGGATATGCTATTCTGCAACACCCCGTAAAGCATAAAGTTGGAGCTGCGGGCCATGGTGTTGGTGGTGAATGGAGTTCTTAAGAAAACAGTCAAAAAGAGGGGAAAGACAAGGATTTGATGTACAATGCTGAATTAGCTTCCACGCATATTAACGTTTTTTCACCGTTTCTTTTTTTTTTTTTCTTTTCCTGCATTTTTTCCATCCAGATAAAAACAGAACCCATCCTCACCATTCTTCCCATGATGCCAGTGCCCACGGTCTCAGCCTCCACTTCACAGATGAACTCGGCATGTTCCTTCTTAACATAGAACAGCAGCATGATGCCCACCAGACGCACCAACTTCACCTGCGGCACAAGATGGGCGGTTAAATACACACACAAACCTAGTCGTAAAGAGTAAAATAAGGGCAGCACACACAAATCGACTCATAGATTATCATAACATATGCAATTTTTATTCACTGTGCATTTTAACAGACATAGTTTTAGCTTGGGGGTCACAGTGAGAATCAAGTCACCCTGAAAATTTATTTTTGCTGCACTTTTGCATCTTTATATGAACATCTAAACAATTTTCAACTATAACAGATGCTGTAAATGAAATGTTTCAATGTTGCCAATATTTAATGATTATTAATTGTGGTATCTAAATACTGGAATATAGAACAATGCTGCACTGCACAGCCCAAGCCCATATGAGGAATTGAAAGTCAGAAAAGAAAGATGGGGACAGAGCATAAGGAGGAGGAGTAGCATGTCAGTTCCTTTATGAAAGAAGCCTGCAACATGCTCGCTCATTCATTTTAATGGCTTGTAGTGAAGCTCAGCATGTACTGCTAAAATGTGGCCATAATACTACCTTTGCAAATAATAATGATTATAGAATATAGCATAGAGATTAATGATATAGCTCTTTTCTCTAAGGCCTCCTGACAGAAACATGAGTAGCAAAGACCATCAAAGACTAGACTCCAATTTTTCATGGAGGCAAGCAAAACAGATTGATGAGCCTCGCTGTCAGCCTCATGAGATTTCCACAAATTAATGTAAAAACATTTATTTTCCAACCAGCTAAGCTACACCGTGTCAATTAGGGAGCAGCCAAGTGTGCTTTAGTCAGGGGGGTTTGACAGGAGACTGAGAAATGACATGTCATTATACTGGCTCTGTAACTAACCAGCTTCAGAAGACTTTAAAAAAAAATGACCCAGCCAGGGAAGAGGAACCCAGTTGGCTTTAGTCAGCGTTTTGAGAAAAGAGGAAGAAAATGAAAGCGAATGAAGGGGAAAAAAAACGAGAAAAACCACAGAGGCTCTCAAACACAGGAACTGAGCTCGCTAAGCTCTCCAGACTGGCAGGGCTAACTTATCTTCTTTGTAGCAATATCCTGAGTAATATCCCATGTAATGAGATTGCATTGTGTACTGAGGTATTTGTAGGCAAAATTGAGCTGAAGGCACTAACTCCTGCGTGTCAAAATAAGAGCTGAACAAACCTTCCACGGACAGAGCAAAATCATTCACAGAAGACTCAAACGGCAAGTTCAGAAGTTTCTAAAACTTTGTCCAGGATAACTATGGCTGACAACAGGGTATAAGAGAGGAAGGTTTGCTTACTAAGGCATACTTGGCATCTGGATGCAGGCCCTCAGAAACGGCCTTCATCCACTCCTGTTCTTTGGGGGTGTCGTTGAAGAAGAAAGCCTCCTTGCTGAGGTCAAGCTCCTGGAAACTATGCAGGAAGACAAATGATTAGAAGCCCTTACATCGAGTCTGAGGTTCATCCCATTACTTTTGTGGTATTCTTTGAACTTCTGCAGTCTCAACATCAATGGAGTTAACTGAAACGTGGGCAGAATTAGCAGCTATCTGGCACGCAGCGCTGCAACGCGTGGGTGCAAATGCCCTCCCACTCAAAACAGAATCAAAGGCCAAATCATCTGAGCGGTGTGCGTCTGTATAATGGGATTAAGTGGAGAAAAGCAAGGCTATTCTGCAGCGGGAGGGATGTGTGACTTACCCCACACAGTACATGTCAGGGGGGTTGGGAGTGCAGCTCAGCCAAGGACGGAGGCTTTCCTTTGGTGTTTGGCCGTTCACATTGTACGTGCCAAGGAAAAAACTGAAAGAGAAAGGGGAGAGATGAAGAGTGGGCGCAAGGAATAGACAGCTCTGAGGGAAAAGGTACAAAGTCAGGGAATTTATCTGAACAAGTGCTGCTTAATATGTGCATCCTGCAAAATGTGAGGGCCTTAAGCAAGCCTATGCCTTTTCTCTTATTTTACAAAAGCCCTGTGATAAGTGCTACGTACAACAGGAAGACAGAAACACCACAATATGCTGAGAACGGTGACCTCTTCTATTGTGAGCTGAGGCAGCAACAGAGCTCCTTCAGCCTGCAGCTTATCACCCCCAAAGAGCACCACACAGTGTTTTAGCTGCTACTTTGTGCTGACAACCATCACACCACAACAACACTTCCTGCCTCAGTGGCCCCAGCTCTCAGCTAATTCAGGCCGCTGTCGAGGCAAGGCACCTGCACTGCACTGTTTATATAACGCCGGACCGCTTTGTTTCTTTCTGCTTTTCAAAGGAATAATCTACATATCAGCTGGAACATTCAGTAAACTCTCTGTATGTACTGTAATATGAGCTGATGCCTATTTCTGGACACATTTCCGCTACATCCAGCGGTAAATATAGCATGTGCTGATAATTAGAACAAATAAGAACACATGATACGGGCTCTTGCACGATGTCACTTTTTCTGTGCATGTGACGCCATCGTCTGTG
>OMLF01019981.1:28014-54965 GCA_900302615.1 Holocentrus rufus
ATCGTCTGTGGGTGGTATCACAAGTGGGCGGCTACCAATGCACACCCTGCCATAACTTATCTACATGTGTACATGCATTATATTGCTAAGGCATTTGAATAGCTTTCATGATGCATTTATGGATGGCTGTGCTTTCTGTATATTTCTGTGGTTATCTCTTATCTCTTAATCCACTAATGCAAATACAATGCATGTTTTGAAGACAGTACAAATTAATATGTTCTTTTTCATGCTAAAAAGTGCACTTTTCATTCTTAAAAGTTCTACTTGGTATTTTCTAGTCTAATCAAGTCTTTTTGTTTATTTATTTTTAATGTGCTTTATCCTATTACTACTACAATTTCTCACACTAGTCTGGAAAGTTTGCCAATATCTTGTGGAAAAACTCATTTGAATCTAGATAATATCGGTGTGAATTACAATGTGCAGTTCCACCAGCAGGAGGCAGTGTGGGCCTGTAAATAAATTCTCGCACCACATTCAGAGGGCTCTCTTCCACAAACGCTCAGTTTTCTCAAGTCATCTTTATTAAGTCATCATCGCAGATAATCTTCAAACTGATAGGCTTGATGAACATTCAGTTGTAAAGAGAAAAACAGCTGAGATGAAGTGCTGTGATCAACCGTCACCTCACCAGGAAATGAACAGGAAATGGTGTTGCTTTAATTAACACAGACCTATGTGCAATACATAGAAAAACAAATCCACACTAAGCTGATGCATTTTCACACTGCTTCTTCCCACACTGTCTTGACAGTAAAGCTTTAGCAACTGTCTTGGACCAGCAGATTATACCTCAGCATAACCTTCTGAAGTTTTAGAAGATTAATGCTGAATGCATATGCAGAATATCTATACGCTACTGTCCCTACTATATCTTGCACTGCATGTGAGATCTATATGCCTTGAGATCTATATAGTTTCAGTGTGTACTGAGAAACTGTGTAAGAATGATGTCAGTGTGTCTCTGCACTAATGTGCCCCAGACAAATTCCTGGAAATTCACTGTAAGGGCTGTGCCGAATACCTTATTTAAATATTCAGATAATCGCTGCATATTTAAGTTTTATCAACCAATGTTTGCATATTATCTCTAAATAAACTGGCCTGTAAAAACAAATCAGGCTACAGCAGAGCACGCAAGCTCCAAACAAACACTTAGATAGCCTGAGGGGTGGAGGTGCTGCTCCAATGGTAATTTTCCCCACAATGTAAGAAGCTTCATAAAACCTGACACTGTGAATGACATTTTTCCAATACATGTAATTTATTCTGATTTGAATGTTGATATTAATGTTTGAATATTTGATTTAGGTGTTCCCACTGTGGTTTTGTTGTTTGTTTTGTTTGCATATTTTTAATGCTCAACTTACCCCAAATTCTCCCAACAGCAAAAGTATATCTGAATAGCAACAATCACCCAAATATCCAGATATTTGAGGTCAGCATGTAAGTAATTCTGAATCTCGCTCAAGAACCAGTTTACACAGGATTCATACAGCTTCCTGAGAGTAAAATTCAAGCCCTTTTCAAGCACTTTCAAGGCGCTTAAATCAAAATTTCCAGACACTCAAAGGCTTGCAAATTTCCCCACTGTGGGATCAATAAAGGATTATCTTATGTTATCTTTATTGTCCAATCTAAAATGTTGCTTAAAATGTAACTGCAATAAAGTACAGAATTCCTTTATACTCACAGCAATCAATGTGTATTCTCATTTTTTATTTATTTTTTTTTACCAGCTGTTCATATTAACTTGTGTATTTGAATTCAAGCATATTCCTAATGTTGATAATGTATTAATTAAAATGAAGCATTTTCAAAAATGTTCAAGACTGTGTACAAACCCTGCTTAGAGTAACATACCTGAAGTGCTCCAGGTAGGTGTACAGGTCCTCATTCTTCAGCAGCTCACACCGGATGAGGTTATCACGCAGGCCGAACTGCGGCATGGCCAGTATCTGAGCTTTGTTGGACAGGATGTGGCTGGACGAGCGCACCAGGTCATCCCGGCCCTCGCCGCTCCCTTTGCCCTCACTGCTCATCACAAGAGAAGAGGATAAGAAGATGGGAGTGGAGTCAGACCAAAACAGACACAAGACTGTGTGATCTCACCAATGACGAATACCGAGATGATAACTGTTTTTGCCTGTGTTTGTTTTGATTTTCCTATTCAAATACCAATATGCAGTTGCCGGTTCACACTCAAGTTGCTCTATTTTAATCAAGTCACGCCTCTCTTAAAAACAGGAATATACTTATGTTGTAAAAGAGATATTACACTCTATTGGCACAGACATCCTCATGCACGTCACCACAGCAGCCAACAGGCACCCTGGGTATGTGGTGGAGCTCTATTTCCATGTCATCAATACGGGATGGAGCTGGAGGAGAGTCGGGGAGAGGGGGAAATCTAATACGACTGGCTCCTCTGGCCTACCGGGAACATACTGTAACTATGCTCAGTCTTAAAGTGTAAAAGGAGTTCGCTCCAAGTGTGGTAGCAATGGCCTAAAGGTTAGAAAAAGAACTGAATTAAATAATTCCAAACCCCAGATTTCAAGAAGTGCCACCAACAGGCCCTAAAGTGAGACAAATGGCCCACAGCTGCTGCAGCGGAGGTGCTCAATAACCTGCTGTAGAGACATGTGGTTGTACCAGGCAGCTTCCAGGTGCACGATTTAAAAAAAAAAACTCACCTGTCTGGGCTAGACTGTGATCTTGGCTTTTCTTGACCACTGTTAGAACTTTGCTCCTCCTCCGACGATCCTTTTTTGTCTGTCCGCAATGATTTCTCTGTTTGGAAAGGAACAGGAGAGAAAGCAGAAGAAGAAGAAAAGGGTATGTGTTTATTTATTTGAACAATGATAACACCCAGAACCAAAGTGATAAACCGCTGCAATAAAACACAACTATAAAATGAAGAAAGATAAATAAAAGAAGCAGCGGCACACACACAACCATGAGTATCACTTCATTACTGGCTGCTGGGATTGCTTATCTGTGTTGTCGCCGAAATTGCCCTACGAATCGAAACCTTGTAAGCGCTCATTCTGACCAGACAACCAGCGCAACCACGAGCCAACCCGTATTTAACGCCTTGATAGATGATCTGTGGAGAATCGACTGGAGCTAATCATGAAGACTGAAAATGAAAACACGCACATACAGAAGTCAATCATAAAAGTGTCAAGTCAGGGCTCGGCCGTTGCGGTCAATTAACTGAGGCTGTCTGTTGCAGCCGGTTACAGTTACTGCATCCTAAGTAGCTGGAATTAATGGGCGAGTGTCAAGCATGAGACAATATGGCCCCTGTCTCTGCCAGCTCGGGAGAAAACACTGCTGGCTCTTATGAAAAGGGAAGTCACAGAAATTAAACTCTAAGAAGTTAAGGCAGACTATTTCATGGGTGTGTCTGCAAAGATAAGATATATTCTACGAGGAGAGAGCAGTGCATGTTGGTGATCTGGCCTATGGCTCTATTTGGCCAGCTAAATGCCGATTCATCTCTTAAAACAGGATCAGACTTAATGTGTGATGTACATGCAGAATTCTACGCCAAAGATTCCCACGGTGAAATCGAAACAGATTTTAGTGATTATCCACTGGACTTATATCTTTATTTATGCGGTACTTCTCAAAACAAGATTACGCAGTGCTTTACAGAGACAAGGAAGTAAAACAGGGGTAATACATTTTCAAGTCTAGATCTAGTTACAGGCAGAAGGGCATTGCCTGAGGATATCTGTCAAAACCTCCAGGATGTTAAACGGGGAAAAAAACTTGCTGAGCTTTAAAACCTAATCTTAAAATGTAGAGGAAACCACAGCAGGAAAGCCAGAATGGGGTTAATATCGTAGTGCTGTCTCCTCGTCCTGCACTGTGCACCAGATTCAGAGGGCTGTGGGAGCCGGGAGAAGTGAATGTCACTGGGAATTGCGTCACTGAGAAGGAGCATATAAATAGAGAACAAGGGGTCTAGGATCGCCCCTCGGGGAACTCCACAACTGCTATGTGTTGCGGAACAGGAGATGCCGTCAATTACAACAGAAGACTTTCTGTGAGACAGATATAGCTTGCAGAACGTGACAGCAGCATGTATCAGTCAGCCTGACCCAATTATCCAAACAATCAGCCGTTCCATTTCTTTGTGATCAACAGCAACAAAAGCACCACTATGGTCTGGCAGAATTAGGATCAAGTGGTCAGTGCCACTGCAACAGATTTTTATTTCGTCTTTGTTTTACTAAGGAAATGCTCCCATCAAAAAAACTAAAGATGGCTAGTTGAAAAAATATATATATATAATGAAATATTTGTTTCAGTTTGTGCAACATATTAACAAACAGGCTAAATCCAAGTTTGATTTTGGGGTGATCCAATCCTTATCCTGCTGTCTGTGCCGTGGTTTGCATCGTCCCTTTGCAATTGTCAACATGTATCTGCAAGAACATTACAAAGACAAATTTCTGTGCATCTTGTGCAGCTGGCCTTAAATTCAGATTGCCTGTTCTCTCATTTTCTGGAATAAACTGTGTGTCTTTTGCCTGGGTTTGTCTAGCCCAACCACCATTAAAAAAAAAATGCATAGCCTATTCATCGTTGAGAAGGTTAGGTCTATCATTAGCATCATTTTAAAACACTCATGCGCAGAGGACCTTAGCAGGAACAATGAAGTTTTATTTTAAAACGCTGGTTCTCAAGAGGGGTGGCTCCCCTGTCTGGATTATTTCTAAACTTTGTGTCTACATGTACGTCTGCATGTACACTTGTGTGTATGTGTGTCAGAGTGAACAGGAAAAGGAAAAGAGCACTGCTTTTGTATGAGAAAAAAAAACTCTGGCAAAGTGTGAGATGCCTCTGAAAGGAGTAGGCTTTAGGAGCGTAAGCTTTAGGAACGCTTAATCTGAGAAGCTGAAAATCTCCTTGTGCACACATCAAACACTTCTGCTTACACCAAAGAAAAACCAACAAAGTAACTGTAAAATTCAAAGGCACAATGTGAAAAAGAGATCATGAATATGAGTTCTTGGTTGGCATCAGACATAGGTCTAATGCATATTTTAGAATTAGAAGTAATAGTTTACTTGTATAATAAGTGTTCAGAGTTTGTTCCAATCTGCTTTGAGCAGCAAAAAAATCAGTATAGGACAGAAACACTGCTCTGGCTTAGGGGATGTGTAGATAAGAGGTAAACCAGGGAAACTGCCAAAACAAGAATAAAAAAAAAATTCCAGCTTGACCTCAGATCATGAATCAAGTGAATTCAATAATCACTATGCACAGTTGCACATCTGTGACTGCCCACTAACCGTGCTCCCTGATGAAAGCAGCTATTTGCTATCACGCTGTGGCACTGGCATCACCTTGGATTTTTTAAATCCTTTGATTGTCCTCAAATTTCTATACTTTATCTAGCAGTATATGTCTTAATGTGGTAAACTCCACTCACTGAGTATTGCAAAGAACAGCATCTGACCCTGGTCTGCTATGTTACTAAGAAAAGTGAACACTAACCCCATAAAGGGTCCTGTGAGGGGTTGTTCAGGCAATACATGGCATTTACATTCCTATATGTGGCTTTAGTATTCTTAACCACCTAATACGCTTAACAAAACATTCCTTTTATAAGGGAGCAGCATAAACAGTGACTATAGCTGAGGAAATTCCACACATCTATGCCATCTGAACAGCAGATGATCACAAGTAGGTGTCTGTGCAAATGTCCATTTAGTATTGAGGTTGAAAGCTGCTGTCCAGCACTGCAAGTCTCTTCCGTATTAGAACATCTTAACAAGTGCACAAAGGCCTTCATTTCAAAGTTCAGTATTGCATAACCCTCCCATCTATAGGTAGTAAACTGCAGAGGAGCTGATTGCATCTCTACATTTTTTGTGCTCAACTATAGGGGCAATATAAGCTGAGGGAAACACTGATCATTAAATAACACTGAATAACAGGCTCTGACATGTGAAGGCAGACTTCAGGGAAGAACCAAGCCTTTTCAATGTAACCCTGCGGTAAAGCTATGAAGCTTTGTGTCACTGGAAAGTGAAAAGTTTACAGATAATTGAGGCAAAGCTAACAAGCTAAGAGGCTTAGCTTAATGGTGAATGTCCTCTCTCTCTTTGATACTATTTTGTCATTTGGTAAGAAAGACAGACATTTTTTAAGGACAGGAGCAGAGCAAACAGAGACAAACACAGGCAACAGGGTGACAACTGCATGTCAGCGTCGTTACACCACCAACCACAACAGGTTTATTTTCCATCCCACTCAACAGCGACCACCACCAACATCACTGAACGACAACAACAACAACCGCAAGTCCACCAACCGGCGACATTTATTAACTAATTAACTGAGTCACGTTAAATATTAGACAGATATTTGGCTTACTGCGGCAGCAATGCGTACAGTTAATGCTAGCAACATCATAAAAAACCACTAGCTATAATCACTGCTTAGGCTATCTAATAATGGCCTTCTAAGTTAGCTACCTGGCTAAAGTTAGCTTCCTTGAGATAATCGACAACATAGAGGCGAACTTGCTAATATTAGCTAAGAAGCGCATTGGTGTCAGATTGAATTTTACAGAAAGGTGCAACCGCGCTTCGCTAACGCTGCACCACGTCAAATTTAACAAATGTAGGAATATTTCTTCCATACCAGAGTCTCTGATCACCCTAGACATCTCCCTGCACCGCTCCCACACATTCTGTGCATAGCAATGTCCAATCTACGGACCTGCTCAAGCTAGTAGGAGGAGTTTCCCTTCCGGCTGCAGATAGTAGGTTTCCACAGACCTGTATCTACCATGCAGCCAGAAAAACAGTATGTCCAACCCACAAAATATACTTAATTTAGAAGAAAAAAGGAATGCAGTTCAAATCCACAACAGCCCTCGTAATTACACAATCCTGGGTGCATGCCATAGAGACAAAATGAAAGTGCTGTTTTTATTCACCTTACTGTTTCAGTTTGCAGTTGCTAGTGTACTTCTCCAAAATGCTAATTTCTCAATCATTTGTGAATTTTCAAGTATGGCTAAGGAGTATCTTTTAAATACTTGGCCATTTGGAATCAGTGGAAAATATTTGATTTAAATCCCACCATGAAAATAAAGATAAATTTCCATGCAGAATTTTTTTTCCCAATCACAAAGCAAACATTAAATTACATCACTTTTCACAATTGATTGTAAATATTTTGTACTATGTAATAAAAAATATTGCCAAAGAAAATAAATAAATAAATAAATAAAAAGACGACGAAGACTATGACATTCTGGAGGGCTTTCATTTTTCTTAAATATTTTCTTAGTGCCATACGCAGTAACCTCATGCAGACTTTTATCAATGTTAAGACATCTCTGCTGAGATAAAGAGCAAACGCAGAAAAAAAAAAACCTCATCAACTTAGATAAACACAGATACCTGTCAACCACTGAATGAATTCTAGTATATGACCTTTCTTGGTAATGGAAAGGTTGACTGTGTTCTTCCAGGAACAGAAACGAAATGACAAACCTGATTTCCTGTGCTGGTTGAGTTTTGTAAGTGTGGCTCCAAGGGGGGCGAGGGCCTGTTTGACTACTCCTTGGCCTCTGGTGGCTTTATGGTATTTCTTGACCCACTCAAACTTCGGTACCTGTGAGGGAGACTTGCAAACATCTAAAAAGACAGAGAACGAGAGAAAACAAGAGAATTGGAAAACATGAGGATAAACCAAACATGGAGTGAGAGTGAAGCTAGAATAAAACAGTCTACGGAGAGTAACCTGGTTGGATTTTATACTGATTTGTTTCCTAACAGAGGTGGACAAACTGGAGGAACAACAATGGAAAGGAGGAACAATTTGTGATCAACAATAGGGATCAGCATGGGAAACAAGATTGTCAATAGAGAGAGGCAGGTAATTTGTTTGTTTGTTTGTTTGTTTTTTTCAAAAACAGCTGAAAACAAGAAGAAAAAAGCTTCCTATTTCTTGTTATTACACGCAGGTCTTGTCTGTATCACCAAATCTGCTCCTAGTTTGCAGGACAACATATAGGCACATTTCCGGACAGCTGTCTCATGAAACCACAAGTTCAAAATTTTACTTTCCTACCTTGACCATTTCTGACATTTTTCCTATGAACAACAGTTGCTGGGTCACTTAAACTTTCCATCACTAGTATCCCTCGCCAGGTGAAAAGTCTGCGTGGATCCAAGAGCACCACAACAATGGAGGACAAAGAGCATTTCAGTCTTCTTCCATCTTCACGTGAGAGTTTTGCTGTGTAAAGTAGTAAGCCACTGCAAGAAGTGACACATCCCTAACAAGACGGAGTGTGTGTCACTTTTTTCAAGTGGCCCATTCCATTCAGATGAGAAGGATGGAGACAAAGTAAAATCGTATTGAAGAAAAATATTTGAGAGGCTGTAACAGATCTTTTAAAACTGCTTTTAGTCCATTTTAAAAATGGACGAGGCAAGTTAGAGAATTGATCATCCAAACTCCACCCCTTCCTCTCTCTCTCTCTCTCTCTCTCTCTCTCTCTCTCATGCACCAGTTGACTGACAGGTGAAGTGACACCACTGGCTGCACAGTTTTGAATTTGGTGTAACTTGTGGTGCACAGCCAGGGGCATTTTTACAACCCACTTTCCAGTGTCCACTTAAAAGTCAATAACACAGAAGTTCTTTATTTTACAGTTAAAACTCTTCCTCTCTTCTATGTGCAACATAGCGTCACGTAAAAGAACAAATGAAGACAGCATCTGACTGGCTAAGCAGGTTTTGCTGCAGAAGTAAAAAGAGCAGATTATTTGCATGCCTTCACACGTCACCACGTCTGAGATGAGAGAGACGTCACCTGAGCAGGAAAAATATCTAGAGAATCCAATTCTAAGACGAACAAAGAATTAATGTTGCGCAAAACTATGCATGACAGAGCGATGACACTGCGTGTTTCTGTTATTGTCCTGTTTGAACTTGTGAGCAGGGTTCCAACACTCATTTCAGACTTTTGTTTTGTTTACGCCTTTTTCCAGTACTTTTCAATGTGTCGTTTGGTGAAAGGGTTCAAAATCGGCATGTTATAGGTTCAGACATTGGTAAAAACTGCTGCTATATAAAAGCAAATATCCATTTAAAAGTTTTCCTCAGGATGTCAAGTATTACTCCTAGGATGGAAGGAGCAGAAGCGAATTTGGTTGCTATATGTTTATAAAAAAATAAAATAAGTACTTTCAAGGCCCTTTCAAGAGAATGAATGTTTTTTTCCCACACCTTTTAATGATTTTCAAGGTCTGCTGGCACCTTGCTATTAATGCACAATGAGAGGTGACGTAATTAGATTACATAGGAGTCTGGGATCTAACTCACCACTCCAGGCCCTGTTGACCTCACTGAGGAAGAGGCGTGAGTGGGACCCAAAAGGAAGTCTGAGCTCTAACTCCTCCTCCTGGAAGCTCACTCTCACCCTGGTGTCAGCGCCTGCAGCAGCAGCAGGGAAAACACAGGCATATTTTTGATGTTCAGCGTAATTGAAGCAGAACAACTATACAGTGTAACACAGTGTAGTAAAGCTGTAATGGAACTGAGGGCAACTCACCCACTACTGCAAGTTCATCTGGTGAGGAAACTGAGGATATTGCAACAGAGGCATACATTAGCTTGGATGACTTAACAGGAGTCACATGACATTAGTTTTCAATAAAGCAATAATTATCTTCTAGGAAAATCACTGGCTTCTTTATGAGTCTCAATTTATGGGAGCTGCATCCTGCTTACCCTCCACAACTGCAAACTCAAGGGAGATGGGAATAATGTCCTCCAGTGACACATCATCAGCAGTAATAGCCATTCTTCTATGGGTAAAAATAAAAAGCCTACAAAAGATGAAAAATTGGATTGATGTTTTAATTGCAATTGAATCAAACTTAACAAATGACGTTTAGCTTTAGAAACTACACTGAATTGTTTGTCTGTATTTATCACAATAGCAGATCTGTACAAGTCTGCTGTGACTCACGCATGTTCCTCTGCGGACTCCACCAAACCCAGTAGTCTGCTTTCTGTGATATCTTTATCGAGGATATCACACTGGACGGCATGTTCAGCATTTAGTTAAGGACGTTTTGCATTCATGCATTCATGAAGTAAACCTCAATGGCGGTAGTAAGCCTAAATCACTCTCATTATAACTCTCACTGGCAATAAAACAGCAGTTGACTGATTACAATACACGAAAGCTGCAGCTGGTGAAACAAAGTTGCCATCTTGTGGATGAAAGGTCTTACTGCAAAAGTTGGACCAAAG
The DNA here is from genome assembly GCA_900302615.1 of Holocentrus rufus. Classification (NCBI taxonomy): domain Eukaryota; kingdom Metazoa; phylum Chordata; class Actinopteri; order Holocentriformes; family Holocentridae; genus Holocentrus; species Holocentrus rufus. Next base: position 38,319 of record OMLF01019981.1, read on the forward strand.
CCTTTAACTGTCACACCCGAGTAAACGCGCTATGTAAGCAAAATCACTCCCTTATGCTTTGCCAGGACTGAAATAACATTCTAAGTAAGGTATAGATGTATTTGGACCTATTTAGAGAAACATCTAGCATGTGACAACAACTTGAGCCAGCAGGCCTTATCCCACGCTCTGCGTTTCTGCAACGGAATGGAGTGAAGAAACGACTTCAACTTGTTGCTCTTAATCCCCCCAGTTTGGCTATAGCAAATCAGCCGCAAAGGATACTATGATGCAGTTTTCCTCTTTTTCCAAAGTTTCCTGAATTGCGACGGACTGATCCATAATGAGGACTGCTGTGTGCCAACTTCTGCCAAGTCTCTCTCGGACACGCACTGGGAAAACAGCTGAAAGAGGCTTTTCAGACAGTTATTTCTCTCGAAAGCGAAAGATCTTTACGAAGTGGCAGGGACATCTCAGTGGCTTCATGTACTCCCAACATAATTCCGTCTTGATCCAGATGTTTGCTCCGTCCTTGCTGGCCCAGCCCGACCAAGCTGCCACGCACTGATTCGGGGTTGCTGTCCGGACCTTGAGTGACGTCACATCTGGGCTGTCATCAGCTCAACTTCAACTGGATTAGACTACTGATCCCAAAAGGATTATGTCCGACAATAGACTTGTGTTCTGGCTTCTATTGCAAGTGATAATTACCCTAAAGATTTCACTGAACGTATGTGAGTAGCATTTGAACTGGACAGATCAGACTTTTATCTAAGAGGAAGTTCACCCTAAAACACTTAAACTACTGGGCTCGTGTTGTTTAATATTAGCCTATATTTTCAAAGTAACTTGTCAAGCAGATGATTAAGGTATTTTAAATTATTTATTTCTAATGCAGCTACAATTGAGTTTATCAGCGGATTTTGTCAGGGCATATTTCAGAATTCACCACTTTGCACAGGCAATTCAGTAGGCTAATCTAACCATGTAACCTTGTCATACAGGGAGAACTTTGCCAATTTCCAGGGTTAAGACTCACATTATTCACAATAAACAAAAAATGAATTAATAAAACTCGTTCTCTTTCTATTATTGTCGCTAGTGTTATGAATATCATATCGTAGGCTAATTGCTTTCTCCACCACCATAAAAACAAACAGCTGGATTTAACAACTTCACGTTCAGGGAGTCGTCGAAAGGCATGTTGGGAAATGTAGGAAATCACTAAATAAGGTGGAAACGGTAGTGAAAGTGGGTACACCCCAAAAATAACTACCTAAATAAATAAATGAAATAAAACAAATAATCAAGAAGAAGAAAGAAAAAATTGATTACTCTTTTACTATACTATACTCAGGAGATTTTCCAACAGCCTCCGTCTAGGCTGATGAAAGAGAACTCAGGTTGTTTTGGAAATGGGCCAAGATTTGGCTCTCTGAACTTGACCTCGAACAAGGCCACGTCCAGTCTGTGGATTAGTGAAACAGGTTTCAATTGTAGGCCGTGACAGAATAAATTAAAGTACAGCACACAGTGTTGTAATGTGTTTAGTTGAATGAACAGCTCACCTGGATACTGACATAGAAGTTACTGATTGGAAATCAAGCTCATGTTCACAAGTCTCATTTTAAATTTCATTTCTTTTAGCAAAATGCTGCAGGTTTTAACAGGGTCACTTGTCTGCTTCACTAGTAAAACGTTTTATATAGCCTACTGCATTTCTATATTATTCCTATCCATTTACGATTATGACAGCACCAGTTCTTTTATTTGCCTCTGTATTTGTGCAGTATTTGTACTGCATCTGTTTGCTGTAATTATTTGCACTGGTGAAAGTCTTTGACACTGATGATGAGGGCCTGAGGCTGAAATGTTGTTTGTCTAGTCTCGTCCTCCATAACTCATTAAATATAGGGCGGTCCAGAGTGCAGGTGCCTCAGTTAGCTTGATGACCACAATAAATGACATATATTTTATTATATTTATTTAATTTCAAGCATAATCATATTTTGTACAATATACAAGTAATAATTTGACACAGTGCTTGGAATGAATTTGCCCAAATCTGTTAATTTTCTGTAACATTTACAGGCCATGACACTATACCACAAAGTAATCTTCATGAACCCTATAGTATAGACATCCATCTCACAATTCACAAAAAACAATAAAAAAATAGACAAGAGTAGCCTGAAGTAATGAGTTGCAGTTGCACAGTGCATTATGATTATATTTAAAGAGCAAATCTTCAAAACATTCTGTAACAGCCCAACTGATTTTTTTTTCTTCATAAAGTGCAAACAGATTCATAGATGCATGATTCTCATGATGGCTTGACGCTGTGACAAATTAAGAAAAAAATTGGTAATATAAAATTTATAATAGGTATGTCAAGTTTTGACTTCCACTCTGACAGACTACATAAGATCACAAAAACTTCAACAACATAAAATTAATTTTCCAACCCTCACAGAGAACTGTGTAAGACGGATTATATTCAAATATTATTGCCAGATTTTGTCATTTTGTTAAAAATAAAAGTGAATTACACCATAAAAATAATAGGACAGGCTGCTTTTGGCATTTGTCCTGATTTAAGTTCATATCTTTCAGAAATACTGCTCAGAGCCATTTCTCATCGGTCTTGAACTTAAAATCAAAATTGGTAAAGGCAAATCAGAATAACATGCAGATACAACCATTCAATGCCACATTGTGACCGAAGCTTATAATTATATGGCATACACATGTACAATCAAATATGAAAAGACCTGAAACCAGTGAGATAAATTAGTGAAACTGAAGTATTGTTAACTTGCGCAGAGCTAAGCGTTGATCTGAACAGGAATTACATCAAGGCTCTGGTTTCCTAATGGCCCAAAAAATGGCTCAGCCCCCTGCTCAGTCACTCACATTAGAGAACTGAGGCCCAGCAGGCAAACTAGCAAGGCAATCAGTTCTATGTGGAGATGAGGACCCCTTGTGGCAAAGGAGGGGACATTGCTGGTGCCGTTCAGGAACAGGCAGGAGGTCATGGTGGCATTGCAGCATTCGAGATGACATGGAGCGGCAGAGTTTTTGCACCAGTTTTGGCCTGAGCAGTTTCTGGTGCAACCTGCTGTCCACGTTTCCTTGGAGTCAATGGTCTCCTTTTTCAGCTGCAAAGACATAATGGGAAATGTTGGTGAGGGACCTCCAGGCATTTTGAAACACCTAAATAAGAGATTGTGATATGAAATGTTGTGTAAACATTTAACTCAATCCAAAATGTTTTAGCCAGCTTTTATAGTAAGTCATGAATTTATTTTCAAATCAACATTATAGCTGAAAGTTTATGGTGACATTTGTGACACACTGGAGAACTTAAAGGATGTTGTGTTTTGTGTAGTTCTCACCTCACAATGGAGCTCTGAAGCGGAACATGTTTTAAGTGACGTGTTGCTAAAATCTTTGTAGCAGTCCTTTTTGTTGTTGCATGTATTTGCATGACATTTGTTTCCCTGATGGAAAAATAGAATAGACCTTATTAAAACTGACAGTAAAGCCAACCTATCTTGTACTGCAAACACACGGAAACTTTTTTGTTTTGTTTTTTTTAAATATCAGATCATATCACTTCAGATTGTCCATATATTCACACAAGTACAGATCTGCATTCATGGACACACAGACCAACACACACACACACACACACACACACACACATACACGCACATAAACACATTCATACTCTCATCCTTACATTTTTTGCTGTTGTTTGAGGGTTAGTTGTGGCTTTTGTTGTTGTGACTGGAGGCCTGGTGGTTGTCGCTGTAGACACTGAGAGGATAGAAGAGAAATAATGTGAATTGGAAATTTTCAGTCAATAATTATTAGGGCGATGAAATGTGGTGTAGGTGTAAGCTGGATCTGTCTACCGGTGGTTGTTGTTTTCATCATCATGTCTTCAAAAGTGCCATTGAGGCAACCTGTAGAGTTGCAGCACTTCACAGAGCAGTTGGTCTGAGTCATGTTGTTACAGTCATCAGCACAGGAGACGCTGCAGCTGGCAACGTAGCACATTTCTGACTGTCTTATCAGCTGCGAGAGAATGACACATTTATAAGAAACTCAGAAAAGAGTGCATGCAGCATGAATTTAAACTGGATCTAGTTTTCTGTGTTTTTGAGACAGACCATCATTATATTGATCTCTGTGAGGAAATTATGTTGCTGTAGGAAAATAGGATTCAGCAGGGAAAAGGAGAGAGAATATAATCACACAAATTAAATATAAAACTGAGCATCAGAAATAGAAACAATGAATAATAAGACGAAGCAATGGAGCATAATATAAACAATGGTGAGGTTATGTAAATAAATGCTGCAGACAATTTCAACAATTTCAAAGAGTCTGTAAAAGCTTATGAATTTACTTGCGCATTATTTACAGATGCTATTCACAGCCTCATACCTAAATATGGATTTCTACATATGTAATATCTGGTGAATTAGTACATTTTTTGGCAGTAAATATTTGATAGAGTATTGCATCAACTAAATGTGTTTAGATCACTCAAACCTCAGAGAAACCTGTGAAATGCAGATTTGATTCCACTATTATTTCCCATTTTTGTTTTCAATTCGTCATTTGTGAATTGCATGTAAAATGTGATGGCTGAGAAGTGATTTAAGTTGAGGGTGTCATTTAAAATAAATCTGAATAGCATACAAACACTGTTTAACACAATCACGTAATTGCACACAACTTAACTAGGTAGGGAATATATAATAAATCAAATATCACACTGTTGTATGTAATAAATCACTTATTTTTTTAGATGATGCAAAGGGTTTTGTCAGTCATTTCATTTCCTACCTGACAGTAGGCATCAGCAGCACAAGAGGTGGTGTTCTGACTGGTGTACATCGAATAGCAGTCTGAGTAGTTACAGATGAAGGAGGGACAGGATATCTGTGCCCAAGAGAGAAAGGGAGGGGGCATAATGAAGATGAGAGGCTAAAAGGACAAGGAAGATGGAACGATGGAGGAAAGGACAGAGAAAACACAGTGCAGCACAGTTCAGGTTCTTTGTAACAGGCTGTACTTACCATTGAGGTAGAATTTGAGGAAGTAGTCCCAGTATTACCAGTGACATCTGTCAGCCAGAAAGACACGTACCACATCAAAAGAAAAGAGAGGGCTCAATCACAGTATTAAAGCTTCCTCCTATTTACATAGAAATAACCAAACACTTGGGAAACTTAAATGAAGAGTACACCCAAAACACAAAAAAGATATTTTCACACTTACCCCTTACCAAAAACACCGGCCCACTGTATCTATCCACCACCTAACGAGTTTGAATTAGAGTGGTGGCAGGCTGGAAACAGTGCCAAATCACACAGGAACTATCTGGATGGATAAATTGCACTATATTTTGTATTCTGGGTAAATTGTCCCTTGTGATTTTGAGTGACACAACGTACCTGGTGTGTTCCCTGAGGTGGCTGTTGTCACAGTAGCTGCACTTGAGGTGGACGAACCTGAGGCTGAGGCTGCAGTGGATGAAGAAACTGTGGAACCTGAGGCTGAGGCTGCAGTGGATGAAGAAACTGTGGAACCTGAGGCTGGGTCTGCAGTGGATGAAGAAACTGTGGAACCTGCCATGGTGCTGGCCGGGGGAACAATTGTGGGTGCAGTGGCTTCTGGGTTAGTGGAGCTGCCAGACACAGATGAGGCGACTATGGTTGAAGCTGCTGAGGCATCTGCGGCTGCTGATGAGCCTCCTGAGGTTGCGGAAGCAGCAGAGGGAGCAGCGGAGGCAGAGGTGACTGCGTTCGTGGAGGCAGAGATGGATGAGGTTAACATGGTACTTCCAGTGTTTGTCATTGCTGCTGATGTGGTGGGGTCACTCTGGCCTGACACCAATGCTGATGGCAGAAGTAGTCCTAGCAGCAGGAGGAGGAGAAGGACACCTGTGCAGGTGGGTATTTTGGGAGAAATAAGAGAGAAACAGGTGTTTTAGTGTATAGAACGTGTTAAGCTGGACATGTGGATTTCCCCACAGTGTACCTTTTGTAAGTAACAGATTCACATTCACGTTAAAAGTGAAAATGTAAGTGCAAGAAAAGTCTGTGTTAGTGTGTGTTTGTGTGTGTATGTGTGCATGTGTGTCTGTGTGGCCTCATGTGTGTAGCAGTCATATACCAGCAACCATGCAACTGTATGTGTGTTACCCTTTTATTCATGAGAAGGGTATAGTACATCTTTTCTGTTAATCTTGGCCGCTGAACAATATTTTACCATACAGGCGTGTTATTTTAGGTGGCCTATGGTTGCTTCGTAACTGCAAGGTATAGCAGCCATTGGTCCCAAGTGTCTTTGAGAAAAACACTGAACCCCTACCTGCACACTTAATCTAAGTCACTCTAAATAAGAGTATCTGCTAAAAACCCTTTAAAGTAGATGTATTTCACAATACCAATTAATTTATTTCTGACTGTACTGTACAGCAGACAGTGAACAGTGAAGGAGCAACTGACTGTGACAGTGAATAAGCGAATACACACTCATACATACCTGTGTCTTTTATAAAAGTGGTGGAGGCCATTATCTTTCAGGCAGCAAGTGAGCTCTTTGCCCAGCCTGTAATGATATATATATTAAAAATCCATCGCCTTTATTCAATACAATAGAAAGGTTAAACATCATCAATTAATGTTAACTGACAATAATTGTTGGATGCTCTGATATTAATGTGGATGTATAAACAAAATGACAAACCCCAGCTTGCAGAATGAATTGACAAGTAATATACCTATTGACATAAGACCTCTGTGGTGGATGGCAAGTACAATTTAGACTATTTACCCATGGTAATCAGTCTCTGGGTCATAACCGTGCCTATTCATTAAAGTCCACCTGGGAAGTTCCTTTGATGTTTGGGAGCTGTGTCATCTGTGCTCTCCTCCTCTTACAATTCTGTAATTGTTCTGATGAAACTGATCTGGTAATAATTTGGTTGAGTCACCACACAAGAAATTAGGAGGAGGTAAGATTTGGAACTACATTTCAACTTAAACATCTCAAATGAATCAAACACAGAATATAATTTAGTCTAGGTTTCTGCAGGATGTTTTCAGTTTATGATTAAGTTTGGCTATAGTCTCCACTCATGACACCTCTCCCACTAGGGTTGATCCTCTGTAGTAAAACCAGCAATAATATCATAAAGTGTCCTCGTTTGCAACGGTCGGTCAGTGAACACAATTAAAATGTGTTTGTTCCTCGATCGGTCTCCTTGGGGAAAACCGGCAAAGCAGCATGGCTTGTTTTTTCCCCTCTCCCTTGGATACCAGCACAGCCTCCTTTGGGCTCTACACCCTGGAAACTGACTGACAACAGTGGCCATTTTGGCATCCAGGTCAAAATGCAAAGAAAAAAATGAAAAGATGAAACTTTAGATTTATCAAAGGATCTCAGATCTCATATACTGTACATCCAGAACTTTATTCAGGTGGTGAATCCTCATGTTGTAACTCACACCATCCTTTTGTCCTTCTTATATAAGCTCAGAATCCCCTAAGGCAGTATGTTGTACTACTGAAGGAAGTTTAAAAGTTGAATAATATGATTGCTTAAATAATTACAAATGAGCCTTCATCAAAATCATTTTCTATATAATTCAGAATATTTCTAAATTTGAAACAAAGCAACGTTTTTTTAAATAGATTATTCTTATGAATGGAGTCTAAATCAAGATTTGTGGTTAAGTATCTGAATGGAAATGTACACAACAAACATGTAGTCAGCCAAACCAGAATAATATGACATAATTAATTGTTTATGAATGATTGAGGAAAAAAAATACCATTGTATCGTTTGTCATTTTTGACAAAAGCATCAGTTCAAGTTATCAATTTGTTTTAATGGTCTTTGTGCTCTAAATGTGTTCTTAGACTATCCCATTAATTTAAATAAAAACACGATATACATTGTTACCAAATTCATCAATTTATTCAATAAATAAATTAAATTGAATTCTATTCATCTTTAATAACACTCACATTTACTATAAAGTTCTACTTCGTAAGAACTTTGCTTATTCACAACAGAGTTGAAATACGATGATGTCACCCACTTCCCCTGCTGTATCATCCACTGGGTACAACAGGACTTGCTGTTGTTCAGATGCATCACCCAGTGATTCCCCTCTGTACAAATTTCACACCTCTGTCTATAGTTTTACTCACACTCGCACACAGTATCTGTCATTTTTCATCAATAATATTTCTATCAAAGTCCACTTACCTCTGCTGTGCTCCTGGGAGACTTTGCAGGGCTTTGTGTCAGCTGTGGATGAAGTGAGTGATGTCTCTCTCTCTCTCTCTGTCTTTCTCTTGGTTTCTGTCACCTCTGCCTTCTCTTCCTGCTGACAGCTCCGTAGTGGCAACCTAATAAGCGGAAACTCTCACCTGAACAACTACCCCAGTGTGAGAGGAGGAGACTAAGGGCCTCTTGTTGCTGGGTGGATCTACAAGGGATGCGCAATAATTGGTGTGCTAAACCCAAGCATTCTGCAAAAAAAGGGTTGGCTTGTTTTCACTCTGAGAAGATTAACTGTCAACGGCTGTTTTAGATTTTCACCATGCTGATGATCTTTCTTCTTGAAAGTAGAGTTATCAAATTAATATCATCATTAAATTGCTCCACTATGAACGCAAAACGAGATGTGCAATTTGCAACAAATGATCAAAAAGATCAAACATTGTGGGCAGTTGCCCCACAGGTCTACTGTGCATTTCCACAATTGAAAGCTCAGCTCATTTACCTGTCCAAAGAAACTGAACAATAGGTTAATAAATAATACATGTTACGCAATCAAAATATATTTAACTATATCTCTCTCAGTAATACCACCTCCCTGTGTTCCAATTAAACAGTAAACAAAAATATTACATTTCAGTACCTTATAGTGTTGGGACGCTTAGTCAAAACTGTACACCCAGCATTTAAAGATTTACGAGAATAACTCACAGGATAAAGCCTTTGCTAGCATATAAGTAAACTGGTGAGATTTGTCTGTGGTTTGAGGTGATTATATAGGGAGCCTCTTGGTTTCTGTTCAACACAATGTGAAATCAAACCCCCTCTCTCTGTCAGCCATAAAGCCCCCGCCGACTACAATTACCTCTTTGTGGCCTGAAGAAGGTAGAATTCTTGGACACAGCACAAAAGGCACCTGCAGAACTCAGATGAGAGAAGTCTTTCCTTTTTCTTGGCAACTCCCTCTCATTATGAGAATAAACACATGAAATTGTGTCTGACTTGTATGGCTTACTGAAGGCATTGTTCAGTTTTGTTCATATTGTGCTTGAAAATCATTTCACAGTTTCTTGCTGTAATGATAATAGAGCTAAAAACTATAATTGAAGCAACTGTTTTAAAGTCTTAAAATTGTAATTTTATATACATACTGTGTTCATAAAGCTTTCAGGCCCTGTAAGGGCAGTGCATAAGCTGTTTTACCATGCATTCTTTTTGAATTCATATTTTTGAAAATCAAAAAGGAATAACATTAATCACAAAATGCATCAACACAGTCCAATTCACAACCTATACTATCCTCCACTATTTACATTACATTTAACACATGCAACACGGTACACATCACAACATTTGGTCATACAACAGCCTAACAATATGACAGAGCAGAGGGATGGAGGAAGGTTGGTAGGGCACAAATAATGCCCTGCCACCAGTGACTCTGGGTCCAAAGGTGCCAAGCCACATTTGTCCTCACATCTCACAGCAGCGGTTGCACCCAGCGATCCCTGCCACACAAATCAGAGGGAGAAAGCAGCACAGCTTGCATGGGCTCCCCAGGGATACCCACCTGACCAACCTGCCCCACCATGACACAGTGATCACATGGGAGCCGGAAGGGAGCACATAAACAAAAAAAACAAAACAAACAAACAAACAAACAAACAAACAAACAAATAAAAAAAACAGAAAAGGGGACAAAATATTATGGTACAGAACTTGAGATTAAGCTTTTTCCACTTCAGATGTTATGAATTTCCAGAATCCAATTGTTTTCATACTTTTGGAGGACTGACCCAACTTGCTGCACTGACAATAAGTCCTTCAACCAGTTCACACTGCTGAAACAGTTATTTAAGTAGCTTTCAGTTCATTAAAATTATCTACTTGGCTGAAAAAAACAAAAAAAAAAAGCTAGTGCAATGTTTAGCTTTTGTTTGTTTCTACATGAAGCAAATTACTGGACATGGTTTAAGATTTACATTAAATTAACTGGAAGGGAATGTAAGCATTAAGGATGAAAAACCAGCCCTAGTGAAATATTCATTTTACTGACCTCAGAACTACTGCACAGTGGTAAGTGAGAAGTAAAGCTTTTATTTTTCCAGAAGACTGAGTGCATATCAACTGGACATCACATCAGCTATCATATGCTGCCTCATAATTCAAGACTTCCACAGACTTGCTTTGTATATTTGGAAGTACTTAACTATTTATATCTATCAGAGACAGGTAAACAGCTTCACATTTCCTGTCTCTATGTGAATACCATTTCACTAAGCATCCCATAAAACATGCAAAAAAAAAATTCTGTGGAACATAACTGATGTTCCTAATCGAGATCAAATTGCGTAATGCAAAATATGTGGGCACACAGGTGAACATTGAAAGAGTTCTCTGTGTGCATTTGGAGAGGACATGACCGGAGTTAAGAGGCTGAGTGTTTATCTGTCTCTCTGAACAACAGAACAACAGACATGTACAGTGCGCCTGAATGGTGCGTGACTGTGTAAGGGCAAAATTTATTCGCCCATTCACACACAACAATTAACCATGCAGATATTGCCTGTAGGGTCATATTTCACTTGAATGGCCCAAGCTTTACTTTGAAACCAAAGACTTCTGCATAATCAATAGGAAAATCAACTGGGAAAACACTCCCCCAGTTCACACTTGAATTCCTAATGGTGAAATGTGTGATACAAGTGGTTATCGCTAAATAAAATAAATAATCCTACTTCTAGCTGGTAGATAAGTGTTAAATACAGGTAATACAGTAGCAGCATATCGAAGGTGCTGAAAGGTCTGAAAGGTCAGCTCGACTGTCAGAACATCCTATCTTTAAAACAAAGAATGAATTGGCGTTTATTCATGATAAATCATTAATAATGTCAATGTGGTTTCCATAAACACAATGTAAATCAATTTAAAACTTAAGTGTTCCCATTTTATTATTTTTTATATATTTCAAGTGCATTTACTCTTGAAGGAAAAACTATAACTTGTTTGTTATTTAAGTTTTGTAAAATGTAATGTAATGTAATTGCATTTTGGGTTAAAAATGCTGGACACCTCATTTTTGAATTGTATTCTACATTTTGGTTTTTTACTGTATAAGAGGATTGCCAACTTTTGTCAGCTGGCTGGAGTGAGGTTTTCATATCACGAGCTGTAATATTTGTACTTGCTTGTCTTCACCACAAATCTTTTTTTTATTTAGAGTATACATTCATAAACAACTAATTATTGGCTGTTGCTGTCCGTCATCTGAAATATGTAAACATTGCCTTGTCCCCATTTAGTACGGCATAACTTACCTCTGATGTGCAATCATTTATACTGCCTGCGCTGTGGAGAATTACAACACCTAAGCCACGGTGCTTATCTAACATTGCTTTACTCTGCATTTTAAACATCATGAAGTATGTGTGCTGTGATTTAAAAAGAGGAACTAACTTCAAGTTTTTAAAAAATCTTAATGCAACTGCACCACACTGCCTGACCAGTTAATTTCACACACAAAATGCTGTCAAACTCTCAAAAAAATAGAGGCATAGAGGCATAGAGGCTAAAACTGACTCAACCTCTGAGTGTCTCCTTCCTGACCAGAAAACACTGAGAACAGCTGTCAATACTCTAGTGAGCCTTTGTGTTATGTGGACCTTTGCATTACAGTATAAAATATGCATACTGTCCATAGTTTATTAAAGTATTTTATTTCTGCTTGTAAACATCATAAGACTCCTTGTTTTACTATATAATGGAAATATTGCAGAAGAGGCTTCAGTGTTTTCACATTGTACAGCAGGAAAATGTAAATCCAGTGTTTTGCATAATTCCGGGATAACTATACAAAACGAAACCGTCTGAAATAATAAACATTCAAATAAACATAGTGTGAGTCAAATGCTGGCATCAGATCCCGTAAAAAGATGCAAACAACAGCCTATTGTTTCCATCACCTTCCCACATCATGTTCTATGAGTAATTCATCCCTTGCAGTATTCTGCCATAGATCCAGGCTTGTGGAGGGCTACCTGATACGTAATTGTTTGTCTTTGGTTTCTTTTTTGGTGTAATGTTTCACTATACTACAATTTATTGATCAAACTTCTGTCAACCTCAACTTTGCATGTTTTTGCTGATATACAGTTTCTGTGGGACTGTGGGACTGTTTCCGTGGGACTACACTTTCACAAAGTGTGGATATACACAGTTTTAATGGTATTTGATTTTGAGTGAGAGTTGAATTCGTGGATTTTGAAAACTGTGCACACATGCAAGCATTTTGAATCAAAGCAGGAGAATTTTGATCCACAGAAAAAATTGTTGTGATATCTGTATCAGAGAGAGAAAGAGCAAGAAAGAACAACATGTTGCGGTTCACTGAGTAACGACACAGGACTGTACAGGTGACAGTATGGATGACATCAACACACTGGTGATATAGGAGAAACAAGGAAACTACGGGGGAACCTAATACATCCAAAGTACACCATTAACCAAAATGATCTCATTATGTAGGGAAATGAGTGTACGAGCCGAAGTGTTTACAGCAGCGTGCTCACTTTGCTCACATTGAATCTTACTAGGGTGAGTTCAGGTAATGTGGGACACTTTTTGGTAGATGCTCCAGAAGTCGTTCAAAAAAACTGCTTACTCACTCAAGTGATATTTATTTAAGGCCCTTCTAACATTTTTGTATTGAAATTAAATAGAAATGCAAAATTGTTTGGAAGCTACACACCTTCAAACATAACATGACCCCCTCTTTCACTCAGGCGGTCTGTTCAGGTATCAGGAACGGTTTGGTTTGGTTTCTTTGCTACTTGGCAGTGAATGTAACACAATCAGTAGAATTTTTGGCTTGGCGGATCTGATTGGTGATTGATTTTCACACAGCACATAATAACAAAGCTTAAATGTCCCACTTTACCTGATGTCCCACATTACCTGAATCCACCCTATATGTCAAACAGCTCTCCAAACAAAATGCCAGTGAAATGTGTTTTGGGAGCGCGAGAGTGTGAAACTGAACCCAAAAGCCTGAGAGCTGGCAACTGTGCCATAACATCTTTATCACAAAAGAGCACCAAGATGTTCACCCAAGAGCACAGGGTAGCATTGGTAATTCATATTAGACCTCTCTTGAAAGGTGACTACAGTGAATGTAAAGGTTATTTCACCATAAAGGAACAGGAGTGGAACCTTTACCTTCAGCAGCATGTGCTGGGTATCCAAACTGTCTGAAATCATAGGGATAGATAACACTTTTTTTTCTATGCGCACACAAGTTGTCAGTATGGTCCAGTGGTTCAAGATGCCAGTCAGTGTTTCTGGTAATCAAATTACTTTGAATCCTGCTTCTCCAACAGTTCAGTTGAGGGTACCACTATGACTGCAGACACCATGTACAATACTGAGAATGATGCATCACCTGAAATAAAGTGTCACTGCCCTCTTGTGGCAAATGTATATAACAACCAAGACTTCATAGGTCTATTGAGGTCATAGGGGATAGTAATTACACTGTGTGACAATAGATATTTAATTGATAATAAGAGCATTATATAGTATAACTTTTTTCTTTTTTTATTTTACTTTGAAGTACAACAGTGTCATTTTGTTTGTACGATCCTGGGTGTTTAAAATTAAATTTGCTGAAATATCCCCAGAGCATTTAGCATTACATTGCACAAAATATACACAAAACACTGAAAAGTGTTTATTAAAGAAGAAAAAGGAGAAGAAAAAACATTTCAGGAGTGTGGGTCCAAAAGTATAATGCATAGGAGAAGGTAAACAGCCTAGTAGTCCAGTGGCTGATGTCACTCTCAGCATAGGATTCAGCAGGAGGATGGATGATTCCATTGAACCCCCTTTTGTCCCACTGGGTTGATAGTAGTATTGCATATGGAGACTCATTCACACTGTTGATAAATGATTAGGCTCAGTAGACCAAATTAAGCAACCAGGATGCAAGTGGACTGTGTAGCTGCACGACTTAAGAAGATTAGACAAGATTTACCTGCCTAGCAGTCGTCAGCAGCACTGTTCACACAGACTTGGCGCATAGCAACAGGTCAGTGTGCCCTGCGGGTAATGTTAGCTTTCATCATGGACTAGGACAGAGACCCACTGAGCAGAAATGGGAGCCCCCGTTTCCTGGTGACTCGTGATTATTTCTCACAATCCATCAATCAAGCCTCTGGCAAAGGTTGGTATCTAGTTCTTCCTGTACAGTTTTTAATAGTAATCGTGCATGTGTAGGTGTTTGTGTGTGTCTGTTTGTGCACATGCTCAGTGGCGTGGCAGCATCCACCTGCATCCACGGGTGGTATACTTTATTTAGAAGTCTATGGTTTATAGCACAGGGAGTCATTAGACCATATTCTGGTACAACACGGCAGGTCAATACATTATAATGTGAAGATCCATGACCATTTCACTTGTATCATCACACCACTAATCCCTATTGTATGATTTGTCATATTTATAGCACAGTAATTACTTTCACTCCCCAGTCACAGTACAACAATGTGAGGTGAACGTGCTTCAGTATGACATACATCTTGTGGTCTGCATGTATATGGACATTCAAGGGGATCCTGTGTACCTGCAGGTTCCTTTGGGTGAGTGCATTATTTGAAATTTGTCATGCATTTTAAAATTTAGACTTACAGACAACAAAAGATGATAAAGGTTTGTAAGTGCCTAATAAAATAATTAACAAGCCACGTTTTGTTCACCACAGATATGCCCATACAATGCAATCAAATTCTTACCACGGGAGGAACATATTCTAGAGGACACAAACTACCATCCGAAACAGCTTACAGGTAAACATCTACCTTATAAAATAAAACAAATAAAAGACAGACTGATAAAATCTTCATTTTCAAATGAAATGCCTTTATTGAGCAGTGATCTACATCCCTTTTAAACTGAGAAAGGCTGGTGCATTTCAGCACCACTTACCTCCATGTGGCCTGGTCCTTTTGGATCGAGTAATTTTGTTTCATGTTTATCCTCATAGCTCTATCCTATCTTCTTAATTTGGACAAGCTAATAATTTTTTGATAAACTTATCTGTTAAAGCTCCGATTTTTAAGAGTTTATGAGTGAACAAAATCAAGTGAAGCTCATCCTGTATTTTTTTTACCTCTTTATAAAACAAACCATCTGAGACTTGTAAACCTACTACACATCTCCTCAGTATGATAGTAATTAAAATGATAATGATTGCATTATTTCACTTAATTTGTCAGCTTCTGAACGTAAAGCGAGTGCGGCCATACCAGGCAGCCCTGACCGTACAGGTGCCATTCATGACCGACTGACTAAAACCGAGAAGGAGATCCTGTCTCTCAAGACCAGGATAACCTGTGAAAGGGCATCATGGGAAAGGAGGTTTGCAGAGCTGCAGAGGAGACAGGAAGAGCTACGAAATCAGGTGCGTGTGTGTATGTGTGTGTGTGTGCATATTTTGTAAAAATCTTGTTCTTCTTAAAACAAGTGAAAAAATCCGCCAGTGGGATGAGATAATCCCACTTGTTTCCATTGCTAATCAACTCAAGTCAACAAGTGAAACTGCCCTGGATACAAATGGGATTAACTCATCCCACTGGCAAAATCTTTCACTTGTTTTAAGAAAAACAAAATTTTAATACTGAATTTGAGACTTAATCATTTTGTTAAGGTGGAGAGTTTTTTCAGTATTTGTGTTTGTTACATAGCTGAATACTAAACTACCTTTTCTTATACAGCTGGCCTCAGAAGTTGGAGTATTGAAAGTGGTCAGCTATGACGACAAAGGAGACACAGAGATGGAAAACGGAGAAGTATTTGAGGAGAGCCCAGGTAAATCACAATTGACTGGATTCAGCTCAGTCTGAGTTTCTGATGTATGCTTAGATTTTAATAGCACTTTAAAATGGTATTCTGAAATTAACAGGCAGCCCTTCACGAATGATATACCAATTCAGAGGGTCTGAGGTCTTGTCAAGAAGCGACACTTCTCCAAGCAGCTTGTCAGGCAGCCAGCAATCCTTATCATCAGCAGCAGGATCCAGACCCTCCTCTGCCCTGTCTTCAGCCACCAGGTACAGCTCTTAATCTTCACTGGCCTGCAGCTTTGCAAAACAACTCTCCTTTTTTTGGAATATTCCACAGCAAAAGTTCGGTATTAATAAAATATGCAGCATCTGTACGTGTAATATCAGTGGTCTGTCTGATGATGTTGCTAAATTGCCACAGGATAGCAATCATCATCATCACCATCTTTATTTACTGTCCCAAACACTTTCATTAGTGTGGGTTCATGGAGGACGTCCCAGGGGCCCCATCGAGTGTTTGTCCCCC
>OMLF01019981.1:54985-67180 GCA_900302615.1 Holocentrus rufus
AGTTCGGTATTAATAAAATATGCAGCATCTGTACGTGTAATATCAGTGGTCTGTCTGATGATGTTGCTAAATTGCCACAGGATAGCAATCATCATCATCACCATCTTTATTTACTGTCTCAAACACTGACTGTGATGATGAGTGAACACTGTCCTCCATTAGTGTGGGTTCATGGAGGACGTCCCAGGGGCCCCATCGGGTTTTTGTCCCCCACTCCCCCATGGACCTGCAGCTGGGTCACCGGGTCAGAGTCATGCTGCCGTCTGGCCGGATCAGCACAGGAACGATACGTTACCTGGGCCACCTGAAGGGGGAGCCAGACCTCCACCTGGGGGTGGAGCTGCAGAGACCTGATTATGGACTGCAAGATGGCAGCCACAGGGGACAGAGCTACTTTGAATGGTAACTGATCTCATTTCCTTGCTGTGTGAGCACAAGCAACAGGCAGCTCCAGCATGCACAATCTGACATGAAGAGTGTTGCATTGGGAATCTACGAAAACACCTAAGCGCATGCTTGAAGTCACTAAGTGGTGCTTTTCTGGAGTACGCAATTGAAAAACTTCCTTGTGTAAAAAAAAAAAAAAAATACTTCCTTGAAAGCTGCAGTTGGCATGCATGCATTCATAAATCACTCTGCAGGTTTATAAAAAAAAACATGAACTATTTTATTTTATTATTTTTTTCCCCTTCCATCTTAGGCCACAGTAGATGTAATCCATCTGTTGTTAGACTCCGACTCCCGAGGGCAAGGGTTAAATGTGTAACATCATATTTGTCTCTCTGTGAATGACGGCAACCCTCTACAGCCCTCAGGCGTTTAACAGTCACATGAAGCCAAGGATTCCAAACACCAGACATATTTCAGCACGGCAGTGGCTGAGCTGAATATGCAAATCTCAGCCTGAGGCCAACTTGGGAGGCTCGAATTACCACACTTGAGATGTGAAGGGTGGACTCATTGCCTAAAGTGATAACAGCTTCAACTTATTATGGTATAAAAGGGCTTTTAAATCTAATCTTATCTTCATAAACTAATGCAATGAGATACAGTAAGTATATAAACTACCCGTGTATACACAGGCTTTGTGTGAAGTGCCCTTTAATTAAGTGTTCAGGAATATTTAATCCTTTGTGTCAGGAGAGTTTTTTGATTCTGAGTTGATTCAAACATGTCCATCATATTAATTTCTTGTTACTTCTGCTTCTTCCTCCTGTGCAGCAAACCTGGATATGGTGCCTTTGTACCATTCAACAAACTACTGATGGCCTGGGAATGAGAAAAACACAGTCACACTGTATGTAGAGGAGCTGCCTATCTGGATGTATGAGAAATCAACAGATTGAAGGAACAACTGTATGCAAAACTCCGGTTATAGTCTTGCACCTGATCCAACATTTTTTTTTTTTAATTACATCTGGTAAATCTCATATCATATCAAAGCAAGTACGAACAAAACATGCACATAACGCGTGTCTTTTAAACCTGTGAACAGACATAAATTGAAGTGTTATTCACAATAAAGTACTGGCATTTCAATAAACACAGTTCCAGCTTTTCTTCTTGTGTGAGACTTGGAGAGGCAGACACATAATAATCACTTGGTCATTTATTGAGCTAGCTGGGGTGTTAGCCAACTCGAATAGCAGTGACAAGCATGTATTTTACAAACAAAAACATGAGTCACTGAATTACAAGCAAAAGCTTTGCACTGAAATTTTCAAAATAACACATAGGTAATGAACGTGTTGAGCAATATGAAAGCAAAAGGGTTTTTTTTTTTTGGCTTAAGGCAAAAGTAGAGAATTAAATATCTTGAGTGACACTCAATTCTCAGTCTCTGCCTAAAGGGATTTTCACTCCTCACAAAGACATATATCAAGGTATCTCTACCGATTTCAGCACGTCTTCATATTCCACATCTGCCAACACACACTATGTTTATATAATTCTGCAAAGGTCACATACTTATGGGATCTGTCTGTCTTGACATTGACAGGGTTTGACTCGGCCAGAGTGTAAAGGAATTACATGACGCTGCCACTTGAAGACAAATTACTTGCTAAAAATAAAATAGTTGTTCCAGACATGTTTGGAAAATGGCGGAACTGTTTGAATTCATTTCAAAAGAGTGGCTCATTTAGTAACACCTGCATTTCTTGGAAGAGCACTGAACTACCTGGAAATGGATTTTTATTGGATTCCAAACTTGAGACAACTTAACTGGAACAACTGTATCATGTCATGAGTAAGAGTCTGAGTGCTGTCATTTTCATTTCAAAAGCATTCCGATGAGGGATTGCATTACGTGAATATTATTTCCTGTTCACTGGAATCCTTCTCTGCTGCTGGTAGTGACTGTCTGGCTTGATTACACATGTTGGTGTCGCTTATTCAGGATGTTGCGCATAGTTGCCTTTTAAAATAATGTGCATTTCACGTTTTTGAAATGCAGTGAGGAAAGAGAGTTCTTAGTAAAAACGATAAAACCGCAGTGTCCACTCAATAGTAACTGCCACCAAGATTGTTCACGTCATGTCAGTCTGCACACACACACACACACACGCCACACAAACCAGGCTGACCTTTTCCCTCAGACACATGAAACATTTAAAAAAATTAGTTTCTGATTTATTCAAGCCTGCAGCGGGAGTTGCAGAGTTGATAATTCAGTGTTTTTGAAACCCTTGGGCTATCCCTGATTTTTGGGAAAAA
The DNA here is from genome assembly GCA_900302615.1 of Holocentrus rufus. Lineage (NCBI taxonomy): Eukaryota > Metazoa > Chordata > Actinopteri > Holocentriformes > Holocentridae > Holocentrus > Holocentrus rufus. The sequence continues at coordinate 57,701 of OMLF01019981.1, forward strand.
GGGACAAGTCTGTGTATAGGAAGACAGACCTGTTCTGATACCTATTCAAGGCTAGTGTAGTGTGAAATTTTGGTAGAAAATTAGGCAATACCACCATATTAAATAAAGGGCTATTATGTAATTCTTTCCTTGATCATCCTTGCTGAATAAATGGGTGATTCAGTGAACCTTATCTTATGCTGAGACAAAATTGGTGCTTCTTTTAAATCTACTGAAAAGCTCTAGTGCCTGTATGTACTGTATAAAGATACAGATACACGTCCATACTATTTCAGACAGGAGGCAATTTATTTTTATTATTATTCTGTCAGCATGATGTTCCATCTTTGAGTTTACAGTAAATACATGTTCCCCTGTATCATATTCGCGTACAAAATGTTGTCTTAGAAAACGTAACTCTGCATGTTAATGAGAACTCGTTTCCTTTTATCCTCACTTTGAACCAAAAAAAAAAAACAAACTTGCAGGAGATGACTAGAGGGAAAAAACACCCTGTAAAATCTCAAAAACACCTAAGGCACTCATAAAAGCAATTTAATCTTAGTACCAGCAAATGGATTACCACCATTTAATTGGTGTTTTTGCACTTTTCCCTCGTTTTTTTTAAGACAAGGACGTTGTTGTTGAAACACATTCCCAATGAACACCTGTTTGCCTACACAATGACCAGATTCATTGTCCTTCTTCCTCACGTGTCTTTATCAGCCTACAGCGTGAATTACTCATGACAACATTGCATTAATAGGAAGAAGTGATGGCACTTAGGGATAAATATAAACTTCTTTTCCTGCTGTCACAGTCCTACTCTCAGGTTCCTGGTTAAAATGAAACTTAAATACTGTCTTGTGATCGGGATCCTCTGCTGGGTTTATACCAACTGAATATCTTGGTTAATAAACTAATAACAAAATATTCCTCTTGAAATACAGCACGCTGTAACTTATCTAACAGAGAAATTACATGGAAAAGCAAGTGCTGAAGCACTTGTGCCAAACTACTATGTAGCTACTGAGAAAAACTGCCACTTTACACAACAATTCCTTATTGTTCGAGAACTTAATTTTAGACCAACTGAATAAAATCAATTTTGACACAATATGCATCAACAGTCAAAACTCTAGAAACTCAATCACAGCTGTTAGTAATCTAGAGGCATTTTTCATCCAAAACATGGATGACAAGATCACATTTGACTAAAATGTCATACAAATGCACATAATTATGAACAGATTAAGATATCTTAACTGTTCATCAGTAGGAAGGTTAAACCATAATTACATATTCATAAAGGCACAGTGCTACAATACTGTTTTAGGGTCATATATATCAATTCCAGATATAATTTTCTGAGAATTAAGTCATAATATTATGAGAGAACCAAAGTCATTTTATAAGAATAAAAGTTCTAACTTGAGAATTAAATGGATTAAATGGATTTATAAACCACAGAGCAGTCTGTGTGCACATTAAAATTAGGGATGTGGAAGATTTGGTGAAGTTATACTTCAGTATAGGTTTCACAAATACTTATCCTTTTGGCACCTCACCAGGTTATTATACGTGTTAGGACATTGAAGCGGTTGTGCAAGAAACAGCAATTATATGGCAGAAAAAAAACACACGGACTTGGAGGAAATTACCTCTTTTGCCGAAGATGAAATAGCAAGCAGGTCATCGACAAGGCTATCGATGGTTACATCTACACGCCATTCAGAGAGGACATGTAGTTTCATAGGACAAGAATAATGAAAATCAACAAACCCCTCAGTGACATACGGTATATGGATTCATACCATAAAATAAAGCTGAAGGATTTTGCAATGAATAGCTGCACTGATGGATTTAGTGGTTTTGTAGTGTGGATGGATGAGGACAATACAAAGAGCAACAAAACAAGTGAGGTTGAGTGACCTGCAGATAGGCTGGCCCTTCTATTTTAGGTTAGGCTACGACTTTATTCTCTTAACATTATGACTTAAATCTCCTTTCTCTTATTATCATGACTTTATTCTCAGAATATAACATTTATTCTTGTAACATTATGACTTTATTCTATTGTTACAACTTTATTTGTGTAACAATATGGCTTTATTCTTGTAATATTTAAACTTTATCTTGTAATTTTATTTAAAAAAAAAAATCATTGTGCCCCTAAAACCTTGTTGCCCCATTGTGCATTACAGTAAAGATTTTTGGGGAAATGCCTTATTTGAAAAAAAAAAACAAATCTGGGCCATTTGCTTCCAAATCATTTAACCATATGGACTACATAAGTCTACTGAAGCAGTACATAGCAGCACATAATTTGACACTGCGTCTAACTGACGAGTAAATAAGAGCCGTCAGAATATCCCGCCCTGAGCCTTAAGGTTGAGGATCTCTGCGGCCAATTTCTGAGCATCCATCAGGTGTGGGAACATTTCCATGACTGCATCCACCTCATGTGGGTTGAAGATGGCTTGTAGCTTCTTGCGGAGCTCCAACCTTTCCGGGTCACAGGCAGTGGAAGATGGCTGTGGCTTGGCCGAGGACGAATGATACTGAGGGTCCCCATAGGAGCACTGAGGGCTGTGGGAGGGCGAGGAATGGCTAGAACTGGGCAGACTGCAAGATGTCCTGGCTTGGGGTAGGCCATGGAAGGGATCTGACCAGTACTTTTGCTGCTGATGTTGGGGTTCACCATACTGGAGGTGGCTGGGGAGGCTGTAGTTGTGTGGTATACTCTGAGGGTACATATAGGGCGGGTAGGTATCATACCTTGGCTGACAGTGGTGGTCAAATTTTGAGTGACTACGATGCTGCTGGTGAACTGCAGATGGCTCCACATGGGAACAGTACCTACAAGACGGGGTGGCGGTGTTCCCCTCAGAATGCATGGAGGGGTTTCTGGGTCCAAGTGGGACGCTTTGCTTCGGAAGCTTCAACCTGTGGGAGTTGCTGAGACCGTGTGAAATGTCACAGTACTGGCTTTCGTAAGAGCCAAGGCCAGAATCTAGGCACTCTTGAGAGACGCTGGCATTAAGGTGATCGGACATGAAGTACTGCCCAAGCCACTCCCTCTGGTGCTGGCTTCCTGCTGTGGAACCAGATCCATGATTCAGACTCATTTTGGGTCCGTCCCAGTACGGTTTATGCTCACTAACCTGAGCAGGGTGAAAGAGACTGTGCTGATCTTGGGACAGTCTGTGCTCCATTTCTATAGATTGAGAAGTGGCGAAATGAGCAGGGCCAAGATCAGATTGAGGATCTCTTGGTGATAATCTGGAACCTCTCTCCTCTTTTAGAGTAAATATCCGAGCCTTCTCTCTCAATTCGTCAGCCAAGGAGAGGTGGGAATGGCTTGCTCGCTCTGGATGGTAGAACTTGCATTTGAGGCCATAAGTGCACTTTTTATCTGAGTAAAACATAAATGTAAGCAGAGTTAGACATGATCTCATTAGGAAACCACAATCCTTCCTCACCCAAAACATCTGAAACTGAAAAGCCTCTGTGGTATAAAAATACACTGCGGTGGAAGGGTTCCTCTTTCATTCTCATTTGAGGTAGGAAGTCTGAGCGAACAATCTACGGTCTGTGCTAACCATATCTTACCATAAGGACAGAGCTGTCTCCTTTGCTCTGTAGGCAGAGGCTTTTTCCTGAGGAAGTTGTCAAGACTGGGACCATGGCGCCCCAGGGGGTCGTCTGGGGGCATGAACCTGCACAGAAAACAGAAATGATTGTTTTATGACTTCTTCATTCACATGTGACAAGTAGACTTGGTACGGTACACATTCTTCCCTTATTATTAATCCAAATTTAAGAAAGACTTTAAAATGCAATTCATCTTGCAGTGTTAAAAGAATAGCTACACCCTCAACATTCAAGGACATTACACTGAAAAATTAGCAAATCTGAAAGTAAATCTAAAAAATGACAATTATATTCATGTAAAAAGTTCAAAGGACTCAAGGTGCAGATATTGTTTAGCTTATTATGTGTACTCACTAATGCATGTCCTCTAGGACCAGGATGTACAGTGACCGGCATTCTTGGAAAGAAAATATGAAATCTCCCAGATTTAGTTGGAGGAATAAGCTAATCACTTACTTGTCATTAACAAAGGAGAACATGAGGAGCCTTTCCTCAATGCATTTCTTCCACTCAGGCCTTTCTCCTTGGAGGTCACGGTAGGTGTCGTTAGAAACGATCACGCCATCTGACTCATAAGCCAACTTGACGATGAAACGGTCATCGTAGCAGACGACCCGCTTACCCCCAACACGACGTGATGGAGTGAAGACCACTATCTTCCTTTTCTCAAGCTCCATCAGGACATGTTGATCTGAAAAGGTAAACATTTATTCCTTTTTACAGCAGACAATGTTTGTTTATTTTGTATATAACACATTAATCATCTCTGAATCTCGATATTGAATCTCTATATTAACAATTGCATCTCTATATTAACAATTGCATGCCAGATATTTCATTGCCACACACATATCATACATAAATTGCACATAATTGCATTCTTTGGTCATCATTCAGAAGCAAACATTCACACTACAAAGACAACAAAGCTTACAGCGGCACGCAATGAGCACATAAGAGAACCCGCAATCAATCACCGAAAACAAATGAAGCCAGTGAGGCTATTACATCACCTGTGCAAACACCACGAGTTTGCTCATGTGTGTTTTATCGTATTACAGTACCTACAAATATAATAAATAAAAAAACATACGTGCACCTGTGTGTGCAAAGCAATTTAAACAAATTAGAATTCAAACAAAATGAATTCTTGAAATTGATATGGATAAACAGGATGCTAGGTTACTAGAAGGCCAGACATATGCATCAACTACTCATATATATTTAAAAAAAAAAAAAATTTTTCACAGACTCTAACAAAGTGCTTCTACTTTTCAGGGTGACTGCTACTTAACCCCTTGCTATGCTTGTATGCTTGACTGTCAGCACTTACATATACTCTACAAGTAAACTAGGTGTGAAAGAAAAACACTGTGGTACTTCCTGCTGGGGATTTCCCAGGAATGACTGCAGGGTTGCTTTTACTTCCTTGTGCGAGGATTAAAATAGAACCTTTGGATTACCGCACCCAAGCCTTGACAGTTACTAAATCATAAGAGCCACAGACACAAGGTGCTGATAAAAATGATCATCCAAAGATTTATTATGTTCTCATTTGCGAAGTTGTCAAGTGTAGGTTAGTATGAATACCTTGAAAATATGGATGCTTGTGTATACAGTTGCTTCCCTACTTATTGAAATGGTGTAGGAGCAACTATAATATTAACCTAGATTGATAAGTGCACACATAAATCCTAAGGACTCAGCTGCTGCAAACATAAACACGTTTGCACAGATCCTAATTACATTCCACTTGGAGAGACTTGGTGAGAATACCATATCAATGTGAAAACAGGTATAACAGAGGTAATTTCTTGTATGCTAACACATATTCATTTCTTGGCTACATATATAAAGATAACTTTGTAAATCCTGCTTATTCATAAGCAAACAGGAGGTAAACTGTGTGTAATCATGTCAAATAAGGAAACACTATTCCAGCTACAGTGTCATAAGCAATATAAACACATATATAGCTGGGTATTGTAGCAAGCTAAATTCAGGGGACAGTTTTCCAGTCATGTGGTGTGGACTGTTATTATAATGTGTCACAAATGGGGTTTTAGTGGAAACAGAGCTGCTCTGGAGGCAGAAATAATTTTATTGATCAGCTTAAACTTCAATTTTTTCCAAGTTTTCTGGCTGAGTGCCAGATTTAAGCTTAGTAAAACTGCATAAAGGAGTATAACAGATAATATAATGAAGCGCAGTGCTCTTGATACTAACTGAAAGACTGCACACAACTTACTAGTTAGCCTAGCTGACCTTCCAAAATCTTGCCATACCTGCTGGCCTTATGACTCCAGGAGTTATGAATGAATAAAACCAGAACTTGATTTTGACCAAACATGTTTGCCAATTCGCTGACTTGCCCTCCAGGAATCTGTGCTTCTTTGGTCAAGCCCACTGAGATTATGAGATTATTTCTGCCTGAACAGCTTCACTTCCAAGAAATGTTTGCATAACTAAAACGCCAAAGTGTTAAGATGAGGGCCCTCCCTCTGTTCACTTTTAAGTTGCCCGAGTCCTCACCTATGATGGGGGCATCAGGTCTGGGCTGCTCCTTGCGCCAACTGGGGACAAACACAGTAATGGTGGTGTGACCTCTGTCCAGAAAGAAATTCACTGCCAGCTGGATGCCTCGGCAGGAGAACACTTCCTTATTGCCATGACTGGAAAGAATGAGGATGGGAAAAATGAATACAAATTACTGCAAACGGCTGAGCCACTGCTGCCTTGAAAACTTCTTCCTACATCCTGCAAGTGAAATATTTCACAACACTCTGAAACCAAACCAAACTGAAAATGGTGTGATGAAACTTTCAAACAGTGCATTTTTCAGCTCGCTGGTAATGAACTCACTCACACAAGATTTGGCCTGTGATCACATTTTAATGGTGGGTTTGGTCATACTGGTAGGGCAACATACAATTGCTGTTATGCAAATACACAGTTGATAAATGTTTGTGAGTATTCTCTACGAGTGAACGCCCCTCAGGGTGTTTCTATGTATGTATAACACCTCAGCCTATATCAACTGTGAGGTGGAGATTTTGAAGCTCTAAGATTTGCATACTGAAGCGGTGACCTTAACAAGAGCATGCACAGACAGATTTGTAAACGCCCTTTTGAAAACTCAAGGGACATGACAGTTTCTGAGAGTGCATGTTTCAGGGTCGGAGTTCAGCGACCACATGACAATGAGTGATGATGGTGGTGTGAAACATGTCATTTTAAAGGTATTTTACTGTTGTTTGTTAGAGGACAGCACGACACCTAATGACAGCTGTAGGTGCTGTGAGTTCATCTTCACAAATTGTGCTGAATGCAATACATTTTCTTGCATTAAAGTTGGAATGCCTCTCTACTGTTTGTTCATCAGAGCAGGGGATTATTAGCAAATGTCTTAGCCATGATTCCAGTGAAATTGTTCTGCCATGATCCAATTAATTAAAAAAATTAATAAATAAAATAAAACTTTTTTTTTTTCTTTTTGGATTCCCATTGGTGTTTACCTCATGGCCACATTACTGCCATCGATGACAATGGGTTTCAGTTCGCTCTCTGTATCGCTTCTGATCTCCAGTTGCGGTGATGGTAGTGCGGTGACTCTCTGGGATCCAAGGGCCCAACTGGAAGCCTGCAGAGGGTCTTTATGGCTCGTACTCCTCTCGTCACTGTCGGGATTGGGTGTGTAGGGTGCAGTGCTGGCCCTGCACCGAACCAGCTCTCCAAGCACTGAGTTGGTATCTGTGCTTAAGCCGAGCTTTCTGAGAGCAGCCCTCACCTCTCCTGATGAGTAACCCAGTTTCCTGAAGAAGTTGACTCTGAGCTGGAGCTGCTCATTATCTGGTTCCAGCTGGACTGAAGCCGAGCCCTGGCTGGGAAATGCCTGATCCATTCTGGAGCACCTGGGCCTCTTTTCTGCACTTGGGTCAGCAGCATAGGAGACTTACTGCATCTGCCTTTAAATAATATTCATGGCCGGGCTAAACGGAAATGACATTTAATTAGAAATGAATGTCCATTTGATATGATTTACAGGATTCTCCTCAATTCCCTACCATAGCCTACTTGAATAAATTGTCATTATTTAATACTCTCATTTATGCTGTAATTCATATATTTTCACACTTCACATTCATACATTTCTACTTACTAATATGCTCTGAACAGTTAGCCCCAATTATTATTAATCAATCAACCTTTATTCCGGACTGGATGTACATATACAGTAAATACAAATAGGTAAGAACGGTTAAAAAACATACACAAACAAAGAAAATAGAAAAATACAAGTGCGAAGTACAAATACAATACAGTATTATGTTACGTATGTCCTTTCCCTTGCTGTATTCAGTAGATGTTTTGGCCGGATTTTCCAAAGTTTTGACCTTAACTTTAATTCTATTTTAAATCTAATTTACTGTATTTTCATTATTCTGTAAAGCACTTTGTATTGCGACTATATTTCTACATCTTTAATTTTACTGTATTGTTATTTTTCTGTAAAGAACTTTGAATAGACTCTGCGTATGAAATGTGCTATATAAATGCCTTGACTTGCCTATTCTGTAACTATTTAGCTGCATCAGTGACCCACTTTGCCCAGTGGGATCATTTACGTTTCATCTTACTGGTTGGGTTAGGTTGTATAACTCTTATTGTCAGGTAGGTAATGCAAGCCTGACAAATCTACCACCTTACATTTGAAACTCATAAGAACTGGAAAAGTAAATCTTGGCACGGGAAATACCGATTAGAATTCAATATCACGCTTAGTGGCCTGTTCTGTTAATAAAAGCCAACTCGGCTTTAAAATCAGAGTAAAATAGAGCTTATCAAAACAGGAAGAAACGCCGTGTTGCTGTAGGCACAAATAGTACAGCATATGCAGTTATTGGAGCGACATAAAATTCCTCACTCCATTAAAGAACAGTTACACCTATAATCTAACGACCTTAGTATGCAGCCTACCTGATCCAGGTGACATGACACGTCTTTCTATGAGAATATTCTCAGTGCAAAGTGGCTGGGTAAACTAGCCATATCTCAGCAAACCCGTAGTAAGCGTAATCTTACCTTCTCTTTTCTTAGCTGTTTCCTGTCGTGTCCCATTTATCACAGATAAGTAACTTATAACTCCTCTGTTTCGGAGTCCAGTAACTTTGGCACGGCGCCGACTTCATAGCACCTCCCTCTTGGAATATGATTTCTCCCCTCTTCCACTGCGTAAAGCCGTGCAAATTTGCATACACCCGAGATAACAGAGCGCCTGCACGCTTAACCCCTTCAGATTTGTTTCCACACCCCCGTTTAGAAATTCTCTGTGGTACATATTTATAGTGCAAGGTGTGAGTTCGTTTCCCTTTAGATTTGAACCTCCGGATGGTGACAGCTGCTGAAAGTTTCTTGAGCAAGAGGAGGGAAATTCCGAATTGTGAAATTACTTTACCAATGAAGTAAACTCTTTATTTGGCAACTTGATGTTTCAAAACGCGCGGTTGTTGGACAAAAGTAGGAGACAATATTTTAGGTGACTTTTCAACAACTAAAATAATGCATAACTTGGGTAGCCTGAAAACAGCCACTGTCTAAAAAGCTGGTAGTTTTTGTCCACTAGATGTCGCCCTTGTTACGTGAGATCCTGCACAATAATCACAATATTGTCCATTTCACCTGGGCGAAAAATAAGACAACTCCATGGCTGTTGGTCTGTGGATGGTTATGGCTTGACTTGGCTGGTGGTTAAGTTGTGTGTGTGTGTGTGTGTGTGTGTGTGTGTGTGTGTGTGTGTGTGTGTACAGGGTTAATGGCACGGTCCAGTTGGGATCATCCAGCGTAGAG